>BQNB010031318.1:0-52488 GCA_026074375.1 Tanacetum coccineum
ATGGATAGTGTTTAAAGATTAGATCATGCTATGTTAAAGTGTTTGGATACATCCTCCAAGAACTAAATAAGATTAACCTGAAGAAAACTGAAGTTAAAAGAGTTCAACAATCATGTTTAGGGGAGGATTGTTGGGAATTATGTTTTCCTGACTTAGTACCGTTAGTGATGTTAGTTAGTACCGATAGTTATAGTTAGTACTGACAGTACAAAGTGTTAAGTACTGATCAGTTAGTTAGTACCGTTAGTAGAAAATAGTTAGTACCGTTTAAGAGATATGTATGAGATATTATAGGAAAAGATATGTATTATCTTTTATGCTCTTTGTAAGCCTATTAGGGTTTATCCTTAGTCTATAAAAGGATCCCTCACGGCATAGTTAGGTATGAGTTCAATATACATCTCATATAATCATATCTCATAGTTAGTAATCTGTAATCACTTAAAGCAGATTAATAAAAGAATCAAGTTTAGTTATTCATTGTTCTTCTTAATACTATTGTGTAGATTCCGCATATACAATTAGTATTCATAGTCAGTGTTTCTATATAGTCAATCTGTATTTATACAAGTTGGCTATCACCCTTAACAGGCTGCAAAGATCTGTTTAGTTTGGGACTCACTTATGTTGCATCTCTCAAATCTTTCATAGTGAAACATTTCCCCAACTAGTCTTTTATATTTTCTAACGTTGGGATATCATTTCCTATGAGTAGTATATCATCCACATATAATACCAGGAAGACTACAACACTCCCAATGATTTTAACATATATACATGACTCATCTTTGCTTCTAGAAAATCTAAACTGTGTGACTTTCTCATGGAAGCAGAGATTCTAGCTACTAGAATCATGTTTAAGTCCATAAATGAACTTTTGAAGCTTTCATACTATAATACCCTAAACTTATTAAAATAATGTTTAGCAATACATAAAAGAATATACGCTATGAGCAGACTTACAAAATTTTAACCAATTCCACTTTTCCATGTTTAATTACAAATGTATGGCATAACTATTATAAAAAAATATATGATACTTGAAGCTCAAAAACACAACCAACTTCCAAATCAGCTTGGGTCAACAAAGCCATAGTACTCGGTCATACCAAACTTCTCTAAAATCCCGAGTTAATCGACTAGTTTGTTGATACACGCCTTTTATATGCAACCATCCCATACACTTATCAGAACCTCACAATATCATTAAATAAAACCCAAATCTCAAACACATTCGCATTGATAAAAGGGTCATTGTTGTAAGCATCTAGACTTTGGTTTCTTTTAGTAGGTGTTCGTCTGGCCCATATTCGGTTTCTTTGTTCGGGTTCCGATTAGCTTGACATAATTTTCAGTTTAACTCACGTGTTACGTTTGGTTTGATCGATATCCGGCCTAGAGGTTTATAGTTCGTAACTGGTACGTTAGGTGATCATGTACGCTTAGGTTTTTGTCCGTGTACGTACTCAAAGTTTTGGTTTCATTGGAGTTCTGTTCTGGTTTTGGTTCGTGGTGGGAATAAGGTTCTGTTGGTTCGCCAGTGATTCTTTAGCTGTTTGTGTTCATCAGTGATTGGGTTCGAATCGTACCCTCGTATCATTCGTAAGCGTTTGTGTTTCTTTGTTTACGTTTTATTTTATAACGTTTAGCCTTGAGTAATGCTATGAACCATCTCTTTATACATAATCATACATGTGCAAATAAGTTTATTTACGTTGGATCATCTTATATAAATGGAATATGATATATAGTATAATCATAATTGAAGGCCGCCATTAAAAGTAAACCGCAGTTGCAGGTCTTAAACGTTGATAAATTGTGAACTTTAAAAGATATAAAATTCATGTTACAATGCTTACTAATGTCAAGAACTCAACATGTAAAGTATTATAAATGAAGTAAAATAATCCATGACATACTGTTACTACAATGAGGAAGAAGATGCATGGCTACAAAAATATTTCTTGTATTATAAGTTATCATAATAACCTTTCAGAGTTAATATGTTATAACAGCCTTTAAGAGTTGAATATCTAATCTAGTATTTTATGACATATATATAAATGGTGAATCGGTACAAGTCGCGGGTGAAAACGATAAGTTGTATGAACATGCGTAGTTACTAATCCTTAGATTTAAGCAGCGTTTTTTTATTTGGTTTAAAATAAGGATTAATGAAATATTGAAAAATCGAGTAATAAAAACTAAAGACCTAGTATTTTCAAATATATGTTCTGATATGGGCGTTTAATGAAGATGACCTAATATTATAATGAAAATGATTATGTTTCTATGTTTTTGGAAGTTTAATGTTGTATCAGACATTATACATTGGTTTAAAGTAAAAGTTCACTTAAGCTTTAATCGTGTAGCAGAGGTCAAATTGCTAGAATGAGAATACTATTTCGGGTTAATTTCATATTATTATTGTTTTCTAAATTATTATAAAAGTGTACGGATTATACCTCCCATTTAGAATGCAAAAGTAAATGCAAATTATATAAAAGACAACTTTTGAATATAAGAAAAAGGTAGTATTTAGGCTCTTAAATAATAAGTGTTTCTTAATTCGTGTAGATTCATTGAAGAAGGAGTAACTCTAATTTTTGAATACGCGTTGATTTGCTTTTAAGGTACAGATATTATATCCTTTCTTTTAAGGATTCTTATGACATTCAATCCATATCAATTTGCACTTTTGAGATCCCTATATATGTTTCCCTAGCCTTTGATTTGTAATTCATTTGCTACCTATTTGATAATTTGATTGAACCCTTGAACTCGTTTGACACATGCTTCATTTGACATTGCTATGATATGAATTTATCCGTTTTGTTTAGACATGATCTTCTTTGGACATAATATGTTTCATTTCAATATGCTAAATGACCCCTTTGTTTTGTTCCGATGCCCGAGCTAACTAGCCATGAAGGTACCTTGGCCGTGTCATTGAGGCACCAATGGCGTGACACTATTTGTGGCGGTGTGATCAGTCCACGACATTCCTTTTCATTTTGTGTGCTCTATTATGCACTTGGTCATATTTGATTTGATTTGTAGGGAACGTATAGATGCATCCTAGGTACTTTGTTTAGTTTTGTTTTGGTGCATGACTTAGTGTGGTGCCAACACCCCATTGCACATTTTGTTTTGGCCCATGTGGAGATTGCAACTCCCTTGTATAATTTGCCATGATATATATTTGATTATTTAGTCTAAGTGTGTAGCATGCTTTAGACTTTCGTTTTGAGCTCGTAGGGCATTTCTGTATGTTTTGGTTGGCTACTTATTCGTTTAAATCTGATGATGTATGAATCTCTGATTCCATTTTGTTTACTACATATGTTTGATCTATCTGTTTCGTTTATATATGTTCACTGAGCTTTAGCTCAGCTGTATTTTCTTTTCTCCGCGGCAAGTAATAAGAGGGAAACTGGGTATGAGTGAAGAGTGCTTAGGAGCTCTTAGTGGACCGACTTGATGATAGCTTTCCCATTTCTTTTAAAATCATTTAGACGTTGAAGTTAAATTTGTATTTCGCTTAGACTTTGGAGATTTAAATTAAGTTTGTTTGGATGTCATAATGTATTTGAAAATTTATTTCCTTAGTTTTCTTGGTGAATGTTGTTGAACCATATTATGAATAAAGTCTTCAGCTTGCGTTTGTTTTGATGCCATAACTGTGACATTTGACCCATTCTCGGGTGGGGTGTTACAGTTATGGTATCAGAGCTGCAGGTTCGCCCTGTAAAACTTAGGTTATGACCTGTGAGGATTGAGTATACATTTAGGTTTCATTTTTGATTTGATCGCACTCTTTTGAATTTCGATCTTAATCTCTATATTGTCTTTATTGGTTCGTTTGTCAATCGTTTAGATGCCTCTTTGTCCGTTCTGGAAACTCTATCGTCTATTTTGAGAGCTTTTAGTATGTACGATCGTTATGTATGTGTTCTATTTGGTACTATTTCGATGCGTTTTGTGGCTCCTCTTACATTTTCTAAACATCTTAAAGTTTCTAAACATCTTAAAGTTTCGTCTATACTATTGGATCACGCGTTATCTATTGTTTAATGCCTATGGGAAATATTGTGGTTATTAGTCATGAGTTTAGGCGTTATCCGTTATGATTTGGTTAAGACATTCGTTCTGCTAATTTGCTTCCTTTGGAAATAAGTAATTTCGATTGGTTGACTGAGCATCGAGCTACTATCGACTGTCATACGAAACTTGTTATCTTTGGCGATTTGAACAATCCTGAATTCATTTACCATGGTTCCCGACCTGGTAAGCCCATTAAAATCACCTCTGCGCTTAAAGCTCGAACGTTAATTTCTCATGGTTGTGAAGGTTTCTTGGCATCAATTAAAGACACTTTGTTGGATGGACCTCGCCTCGAGAGTCATCTAATAGTTTGAAATTTTCCTGATGTATTTCCTGATGAATTGCCGGGATTACCACCTGAGCGTGAAGTCAAATTCACTATTGAATTGATTCCTGTTGCTCAACCTATTTCTAAAGCTCCGTATAGAATGGCGCCAATTGAATTGAAAGAACTAAAAGATCAACTTCAAGAACTACTAGAACGTGGTTTTATTCCACCAAGTGTATCTTCGTGGGACGCGCAAGTTTTATTTGTTAAAAAGAAGGATGGTAGTATCAGGTTATGTATTGATTATAGGGAGCTGAATCGTATTATAGTGAGAAACAAATATCTACTACCACGAATCGATGATCTGTTTGGTCAACTTCAGGGTGCCAAGTTTTTCTCAAAGATTGATTTGAGGTCGGGTTATCATCAGTTGCATGTAAAGGAGCAAGATTTTTCCAAAATAGCTTTTCGTACCGGTTATGGTCATTATGAGTTTTTTGTGATGTCATTTGGATTGACTAATGCTCCAGCTATTTTTATGGATTTGATGAATCGTGTCTTTCATGAGTATTTGGACAGATTTGTCATAGTGTTCATTGACGACATTTTGGTGTATTCAAAGACTGACGTGTGTTTTCACAAGCTTTAAGTTTATAATAACTAGAAATACCGATTTTGACTAAAAACACAACATTCAGGCAAGTATACCCTATTCAAGTGTGATATATTATTAGGTAAGTCTTGGTCGTTCCATGGAAATTAAAGTCTTCATAATTCGTAATTAAAGTGCTAAGGTTAATAAGATTGTCACAGACCAAATTAACTAAATCGTGGATATATCAGATGATTCAAGCAAATGATTAAAGTATGTTTGTTTAGGCAATGATCACTAAGACATAGAAGTGTTTAGGATAGTGTTTACAAGTTTAAAGAATAAAGATATCACATGTTACAAATCCTTTCGGCCTTTAAATATAACGAGTGATTCTATCAATTAATAACAACAAATCCATTCGGCCTTTATAAGTTATTATAACCAATATATTAAGTGGAATGATTAATCACATATATAAAAGAACCCTTTCGGCCTATATTCTTGTATAAAATATGTTTTACCAATTTAATAAACACATATCCAAATGCTCCATATCCAAGATCACATTATGCCCAAATAAACACAAGATGACTACTCCATGATCAAATAAGTACCAAAACACATAACATTCATCATGAATTCAGTAAAGATTATATTCAAAGGACAAACAAGATTTATACCAACTTCAAGAGCAAATGTTGATAATTTCACAAGTTTTCCAAACAAAAACTTTTTTATATTCAAAGTAAACCCGAAAACTATGAACAATTCTGTAACAATCGCTTATAGATTCGAATTACACTTCAATGATACTTCCTTAGATGGATCAAAATCTATAAATGTTGATGAACAATAAGCAAATTCAACCAAATTCCCCAAGAACACTTCTAACTTTGATTTTATTAGTTGTGAGGATTGTAGATGATTGTATGTTATTGGAAATTGATGAATGAGGTTTGAGAATGGTGGTTGGTTTCTGGAAATTGATGGTGGAGAGTGGTGGTGGTCAATGGTAGTGATGGTGGTTTGAAGGGGTGTTTGGTTCCTTGGTTTGTCAAGCCAAGATTACTAGAAACACCTATTCTAAGTGTTCTAAACGAATGGGATTTATTTGTATGAGAGTGTGTGAAATGAGATAGGCAAGGAGGGTATTTATAGGCTTTACAGGGGCCAAAAACCGTTGCATAAACTTATTTGTGCGTCGCACATCAGGAGTTAATGCTATCTTTATTTGTGCGTCGCACATCAGGAGTTAATGCATAAACTTATTTGTGCGTCGCACATCAAAAGTGTGCCTCACTATGGCCAAAACCGCCACACTTTGGTCCCTTTCAGCACTTGACCTTTTTCATGGTTATAGATAATTTAATTCTCTTCACGTGGCCGCTTGAACCAACTAAAACGGAGTTTGTATGACCGAGTTATAACCAAAACAGTGAACATGTGTCGGGAAGCTTTTAGTTTGAGTTACTTCTTCGTTTAAGCTCCAAATCTTCGTGTTTTCTTCTGTTTTCTTCCACGACACATACCATGAACCTATAATGACAAATATATTCTATTCTATACCAAAAGTTTTATATTTAACCAATATATATACATAAAAACATTGATAACGCATATAGAAATATGTATACTTTGAGCATTATCAATGCCTTCGTTTCTGTCATCCAAACCTACAGTCTGTCAGTTATTTTGATAATTTTGACTACTTCAAAGATTTTGAGAAAGAGTTCCCAGCCATTGCCTACAATGATGCTCTAATATCTAAGTTAGATTTCTCTGAACCTACTGTAAGTCCTCTACATATCGATGAATTTAATAAAACATCGTAGTCCGAATATGATGATGAGGAACAAAACGTTATATACTTTAATGATCCATTTCCTTTTAACATAATTAATCCCGATGATTTATCAGATAAGGAAAACGATATTGATAAAATTGATACTAAATACTCTTCGGGAGATTTATCTATCAAACCATTACCTAATGTCAATATCGTGACTTGGAATTATCTTACCAAAGGGTCAAATAAGCTTTTGGAAACAAGTCATGATACAATTACTAAAATTTTCACTGCTAAACTTTTTATCAAGGAATTAAATGTTAATATCGTGACTTGGAATTATCTTACCAAAGGGATGCCATTCATTTTTATAATTAAGAATTTGCATGTGCCATTTGGCATCCCGTTCGACCCTAATTTGTTTTATAAGGATGGGATTAAATTAGGGCAAGTCTAACTTAAAGACTTTTCTATAAACAAAAGTGCTTTCCGAGAGACAACCCAGAATGTAATTTTCAATTTTATCGAGTCTGTCTTCCCAGACTGTCTATATGGCGTATCCAAACCCCCTGGATACGGCGTATTGACTACATGAACGTTATCCAGTCTTTATTTTTCTGCGATTTAAACCTTTTTTTGTCAGTTCAGTCTATACGGCGTATTCGTTAAACGAATACAGCGTATTAGGCGACTGACCCATACTTAGGATTTTTATTACAGGTCTCAATACGGCATATACTGAGGTATGGATATGGCATATTGACTTTCTGTACAGTTTAGGTTTTTATTTCAAAGTCTAACCAACGAATACACCGAGATAGAAATTGCACTTGTTTTCTTAT
Organism: Tanacetum coccineum; assembly: GCA_026074375.1. Taxonomy (NCBI): domain Eukaryota; kingdom Viridiplantae; phylum Streptophyta; class Magnoliopsida; order Asterales; family Asteraceae; genus Tanacetum; species Tanacetum coccineum. The sequence continues at coordinate 7,596 of BQNB010031318.1, forward strand.
GCTTTATACAAGACCTTTATTGCTAATTGTTTTAATTCAGGATACTTAAAGATGGAGGTGAAGGTACCTGGTTCCAGCTGACTCACATATTCATAGCTGCATGCTCATACTCGACCGACATTTATAAAGATACCATGAAAGTCCAAGTCCATTTTTGTTTCAAGGACTTCCGCTACTGCTGGTTACGTATGTCTTTCTTGAAGTGACAAAGTATTAAAGTCAAAGAATTTCAAAGAAGTTTCGTTTCTCTTATACCATACGTCTTTCTTGAAGTGACGATGTATTAAAGTTATTTGTTCTTGGCATTTAATTATTTTAATTATCTATTGATTATTATGTTATGATCTCGTTGTTTTATCGTTTTCTTTATTAATTTATATAGTGCACTTTGAAATCCTTGGACTCCCTGTTAGGTTTTGATATAAGGTTGAGCGCGCACTAAAAGTGTGTATAAGGTGAATCCCAAACCTTGTGCGCGCGATTGATTACAATAAGAGAGACCAATTCTCGTAATTGGTCGAGTAAGAACCCTTAGCATGAATTTCTGGTCAGGAGTATGAGCTAACAAGGAAACCACCTGTTAGAATAAGCGTATCTTATAAGTTAAATTAAATCTTAATAACTGTATACTGAGAATAGGTTAATTCTCCCTGCGAGTCCATTCCACTCAGTAGACATAGGTTAGGTTTCAACTACCAAATTGGACCTAATGAGTTTAGTCCCCATTTAAGATTGCGACAAGACATTGCACTAGGGATCATAGTAATTAATTACGTTCTTCCTTTCTAGTTGTCCACCAATATACCAATCCCCTTTTTAACAAACTAGGCTTACCACCAAAACAGCTAGACAATAATCTAAAATATTCAAACAAGCTTTCTTTCCTGTTTTCTTACATAGATTAATAAAATCAATTAGACGATTAGAGACACAAACCGTTCTTTGGGTCAACACCCCTACTTACCAATCACTACACTATACATAATAGGGTACACTGCTCTTTAGTGCGTAGGAATAGTCAAGGTAGTGAGGGTTTTATAAATGTAAAACCTGACGTAGTTTTTATTTAAAAGAAATTACGCATCACCTCATAAATGAGTGGGTTCCGAGTTGTTAGCAATTTTAGATTCAACAATCTTAACTTTTTTACTCGAACCTACTGATTTTAGCTGTTTGGGTCTCCTACTATAGACTTTAATGTCTGGTTTTGGTGTTTCAGCTGACTTAGGAGTGGATTTCTTAAGATGCATTATTTTCTTGGGAGTGATCCTAGTTAAAGGGCACGAACTACCAACTATAGTGAATAATCTTCTTGTTGGTTTCCACTTATATCCTATATCAGTGAACACTTTACCCGTAGGTTTCCAAGCTTTTCTCATTTTCTTTCTTTTAGATTTAGATTTCGAACGCACATTCACATCATTCACAAAATCAATAAGACACATATCATGATTCGCATCAAACAAACGTTTGTTACAGATAGCATACATAGATTCAAACTTAGCATTTCTCACAGAATGCTTAACAAGTGCATTACTGATAGGTTCAGAAATAGTATCCGTCTTATTCAAACTAGATTCAACTTTCCTAAAGTTGTCTTCTACTTTATTATTCTGATTGTTACGTGGTGGTCGCGTGATCCTATTGTTATTTATATTGCCCGAAGGTTTTGACCCGTTTGCACTAGTAGTAGGTTTTACTCCTATAGAAGTCAACAAAGGCTTGTTAGAATCTTTGGTTTTAAGAGAATCAGTCTGTTTGGGAATATTGTTTGACTATGTGACAGGTTCAGCAAATCTAACTCTTTTGTCCTTGTTACTCGGTGTGACAACAACTAACTTCTCACTAGGTTTTGGTGAATTAGGGCATGTCTGAGAGGTATAGACTAATAATTCTTGAACATGTTTTGTAAACATGCAAGTAGATTCAAATAGAGGTTCACTAGGATACTGTGTTCTAGCACGTTCTACAAATCTACGAAAAGTGTCAGCATATTCTATAGTCTTCTCAATGTAAACCTCATGAGCATCCCTATTGTTCTTAAGCCTAGCAGAAATAGGTTCTATGTCAAGCTTGAACATTCCTGGAGCAAGTGTGGCATTAGGTTTGAAATCGCAGTATTGACAACATTTTTCCCTTTAAGTTTCCTTAATTCATTTTTCAATGATGTAATAGCAAAAACCTTTATTTAAAGTTGAGCATTTAAATCCGAATTTTCAACAGACTTTGCATTAATTTGAGCAATTAAAGAGTCACAATGTTCTTTTGATTAAACACGTGTCTTTCCAATTGAGTCAAATTGGTCTTTGAAAATTGATTTCAAATGCTTTCATTCTTTTCTCAAATTTTCATTTTCTAAAAGTAATTTTGCCACACTATGTTCTAGTTTAATGTTGATTGTTTCAATCTCATCAATATATTTCTTTAAATTTTTGACACTATCTTTTCCACTTAAAGATTGAATTCTTTCATTCAAAACAAAAACTTTAACACTTTTTAAGACTTTCTAACAGGTGTATGTGACGTAACGGGTGTTTCAGAAAAGGACGAATGTTTTAACCAGAAATCTTGTTCTGCAGACAATTCTTTTTGAATGACAAAATGTTTTCCAAAATCTATTTTAATCTTATTCAATTTTGAATAGTCAATTGGAGAAATATTAATCTTCTTTTCTATTGAAATTGGATCATTTTGTTTATCAAGCATCTTTGATCGACTCTCTTCTTCCAAAATCAATATCTCTTCATCATCAATCATAGAGTTCACAGCATGTTCTTTAGCAATAACAATACCATCATATAAAATTGGTTGAATCCGCTGAGCTTTTTTATGATGGAACATATTTTGATAACCAAGAGCTTGTTTGTGAGTGTCATCGTAAAAAACTTATGGTTTTGTTAGCATATGCATTGCTTGCGTAGATCGATACATCTTACAAATAATATTTTCCAGTTCTTTATTTTGTTTTTCCAAAACAATTTCCTTATCAATATACTTAGACTCTTTTTCTTTAGACTCTGTTTTGAGAACAGTTAACGTTTTTGATAAAGACTCCTTTTCTTTGCCATTATTAGAAAGAGTTTCTTTAAGTGTATCGATCTCTTGCTGAAAAGCCGCAAGCTTTGCATTTCTATCGCGAATTAAATCATCCATTTGAGAATCTATTAATTTTTCCCTTTGATTCAAATCAACATTAAGTCTTTGTTCAAAAATGGCGATTCATTCTTTGTATCTCTCAAGCTCAGTGGTTAATGATTCATTTATCATTTTATTTGTCTGATTTTCCTTATCTAAATGAGCTACGTGATTAGTCATTTGTTCAACTAAAGATAACACCAATAAATCATTAGGTGCAGAAGGATTAATATCTTGAATAACCGCATCTTGTGTCTCTTGCAGATATTGAGAGTACGGAATGATATTACTACCACTATGTATCTCATTATCTTCAAAATCATCAACTTGTGTTTATTGAGAATACTACATCTCTTACACATCCTGATTAATCATATCATTCGGATAAGAATCGGAATATGGTACCTCAGAGAGAACTTCAAGATCACAGCTTGAAAGATTAGCCATCAGAACCGCTTTAGCCAAGGATAAGTCATCACAATCCAAGTCATATATATACAAGTCATCTATCTGGAAAGTTGAATTCTAAGGGATTGTTTACTAAGCAATTGGAGCTTCTGATATGCCAGGGTCTGCTAAAAATGCAAGTTGCTCTTCATCTAATATCTGACCCGCTTCCTGATGTTTTTGGCTGAGTACACTGTCTCGCCATATGCCCTTCTCCTTGACAGTTATGACACTTCACAACTCTTGATGGACCAACTACAACATTTCCCTTTAAAGTAGTAGCAATTCCTCTGTTTCCAGTACTAGTATAACTCTGAGTTTGTCTTCCTTGAACTTGTTGAATTGTGACTTTACCATCTTGAATGGTTGCTTAATTTCTAGGATTAGACGATGTTCTGAGTTGATTGTTTGATGGTGGAAACCTTGATGCTATAGCAGACAGAAATGCCATTGCTTTGTTGATGCATTCAATCGGAACTTCTCTTTGCTGAAACATAGGAACAATGAGACTGAAGTCTAATTGGGGAAATTCAGCTTGAGATTGTTGTGTCACTAAAGGAGATATGAATGATGGATGGGAAACTGGATGTTGTTGTGGATTGACTGAAGTGTGATGGTGTTGATGATGAATGGGTGCTGCATAAACTGGTGTGAATTGTTGAGGAGGTGGATATGTTAAAGAGCCTAAATGTTGTGGTGACTGAGATGAATTGTATAGAGTTGGAGAATTGGCTACCAATGCAAGAGGATCCGAATACCTTTCACGCGTGATACAAACTTCATTAGCATGTCGTTCATGTTGACTAATGTATGCATACAACTGATCATAGTTGGTGGTATACAAACTCTGAGCTAACTTCACATCAGTGACAAACTTACCCCATTCCGATGGAAGAGCATTCAGAAACTTGGTATTGACTTAAACTTGTTGCATTGTCATCCCAATAGTATGCATGCCATTGATCAGCTAAGAGAATCTCCAGTAGTACTCATACAGTGTTTCACCTTGAACATGAGCAAACTTATCAAACAAGTTGTACAATCTGCATTCACGTTCTTGGTATGATAATTCAGTGACTCTCATTAGCATCTTGACTCTATCCTAAATATCCTTAGCCACCTCTTGATGGTTAACAAGTGCATACACATCAGGTGGAAGACCTTGAAGAATGATATTTGTTGCTTGAACATCACAGTCATCTTGAAGTTGTTGTGCTTCAGTGAGTTCGGAGTATTTCATAGGTCTAGTATGCCTATTTTCTTCAACAGTTGGATAAACCAATAGACCATTATCAATGAAATCAAGCATCATCCTACCATGTTTCTTCCCTTTGATGAATAAACGTATATGACTTGCCCATGAATCATACATTGATTTTTCAAGCATTGGAGGACAGTTCTTAGCTCCAGCAACAATGATGTGTTTTGCTAAAGTAGTCATGTTGTTCTAATTGAAAAGTGAAATGAATAACGAGTGATCGAACAGTGATAAAGGAGGATTATGTTAAGAGTTGTTGTTGTTGGTGATTAAGATTGATATTCTACGGGATTTTACAAATCTTCACTAAAACCGAGAAATCTAAATATTTTACGGGATTTTACAAAGTAAGACAAACCCTAGAAAATAAAATCTTTGTGTGATGTATGTAATATTTCGCTTGAAATGTAATGTTTCGCTTGAAATGTGACAGTGTAATATTTCGCTTGTAATGTTTCGCTTGCTTGAATGTTTCCTTGGAAAATGACGGATTTTAATGTATTCCCTTGAAATATGAAAATTGGACAGAATTTCATCTTACACAACTACATATTTCGCTTGAACTAACAACCTGTTATAAATCACTAACTAACATATTTCTCTTGTATACATATTTTGCTTGAACATATTTCGCTTGACCTAAGAAAAATTAAGCAAGAGTCGATGTTTCCAAGAAAATGACATAAGTTCAGCTTGAGGTCAACCTGTCATATTTTGCTTACACATTTCGCTTGCATACATATTTCGCTAGCATGAAACATATTTCGCTACCATCATACATATTTCGATAACTTCAAATAAAAATGTACTTTTCACAAAAAATCACCTAAAACCCACCCTTTTTGATGTTTTACCTTGATTTTTCTTGCACAACTACTTATGTTAGGCCTAGATCTTGCTTAAAAACACAAACTTTAACACTTTTAAACACAAAAATCCGGGTTTGAATTTTGAGGCACACGAAACCACAAATAACTAAAACTAATGATCTAAATAAGATAAAAATACACACAAGCTCACGACATCACCCTATGGCGACTGATACCAATTGTAGATGTATCAAATCACTTAACAAATGAACAAGAAAGAAAGTTTAGAGAGAGAAAGGATGGTTGTAGCACTTAGAGAGAGAAAGGAAAGGAAAATGTATTATGTGAATAACCAAATGAGCAACCAACCATCTTTAAGGTGTGGAGAGGGGTATTTATACCAATACTATGGCTGGTCAACATAAGGATGACTTATGTTGACCCGGTTAGCGTAGTAAGTTTCCAAATATTGTTGCTACGAGCTATACTATTACATATTGGTATTGACCGAGTCTTTTCTTGATTTCTAACAGGGTCAAACCGATTAGATTGAGTTGAACCACAATGACTTTGCCTTAACCAAGACTACCACATTCTTTTGGCGAAAGACTAAAAACTATTCTGCCCTCCATTAGTTGTGGGACTGGTATCTGAATGTAAAGTGAGCCGCCTATCTTTTAGGGATGACCAAAGATCCTATAGCAATATCATAGGCCATAACGCCCATAACCAAGACTCAAAATGATATCCGTGTATGAGGTCCTAACCCTTTGAACCCACCGAGTGAACCTACTAACTGAACCAACTCACTAAACACACCCGGTGAACTTTTCTTACATCAGTTTGTTTAACAAACGTAACGCTACAAAATGACAACCTAAGTTAAGCTATTATAATTAATGGGTCAAAACTGCGAAACCTGGGTAGAATCAATAGATACAACCGTTGGGTAATATATGTCATTCACACAATTTATCAAACATGTTATATGCAACATAAAGAAATTAATAGAATAAATAAAGAATGTACCTTTTTATCATCAACAGACTCCTGAGCTTGAGCTAAGTTATACCAATAAAAAACCAACCTCAAACCAAAATTAAACAATCATTAACATAGTTATAATAAAATAACAAAAAACCTTTTTATCCAAAATCATAAAAGTTGAAACATTATAAAAAATAAAAGTTAGTACCGATGGTCGCTGACTTTACTGATGAGAAGCTCTTTTGTTGTTCATCAATCGTCATTTCCATTTTAGCTTAATAAAATGGTAGGAAGGAGTGTGTGTTGAGTATGTTTTGATGGGAAGAAGCTTCAAGAGGAAGAAGAAGGTGGGAGACAATGTGTTGAATCATCTAGCTACATGTTTTGTTATCAACAATAAAGAGAACACATGTTTTGTTTGGAGAAGAAAATTGTTCATAATAATAATTAAATAAAAAGGTTGTAAGAGGGGTTCCTGTTCATAAGATTAGTTTATTATTTTTTTATAATAAAAAATGGGTCTATGAGTGGGGGGACAACACACCAAATGTAAAATAGTTATAATATGTACCCAAATCATGTTATACTCGTGTATTACCTTAGAAACTCCAAGAAAATGATGAGATGATGTAGGGTCTAAGAAAATTTTGTGGCTCTGAGGGATGCTTTTGATGATATTTTATGGAGAAAGTAACCCAATGATCCAAGCTAGATATTAAACCTTCAAATCTAGATATCAAGAACTAGCAAAATTTTAACTTTTGGTGTGTTTGTGTGTGGTTGGTGCTCGAAAACAAGAAAAGCAAAGGAATAGAAGAAGTGTGTCATTTTTATGTAAGAAATGAGAGTGTGTGTATTGTGTAAGACATGCAAAGATGGGAAGACACATGTCTTCATAAGTCTCTAAATAAGGACACTTAGAGTTGATGGTGCACCACATGGACATGTGTCTATGTAGTTTAGCCGGAGGGAGCACAATGTTTAGTTTTTGTTAAATTTTTTATAAGGTAGGTAATGTTAGGGATAATGTGTAAAAGGATAGAGTATTGTAAGAGTTTAGACGCAAACACGAAGGGTAAACGCAAAAGTGAAAAGTAAAAATTCAATATATAAGGTTCATATATAAAATAGTAAAAATGTTTAGAGCATGTAGACTATTATTTAGTCTAGAGTTGGGTTCATACCTATGGACTTCTATTCTAACTAATGGAATGTCCCTGGGTAGATCCCTCCGATTCTGGTTGGATCGTGGTAACGAATACCTAATCTTAGCCACCTTATAACTCCAATTAATTACAGACATAGTCGGTCTTTTGGTATTGTTCTCAGCCTTAAAACCATTTGTAATGCTCCCCCTCAATATGTGCATCGATATTCGAAAATGTTTAGCACATGGGGGTGAAACTTGCACTTGAGTTCTTAAAATAACTCTATTAGCCATATTTTTAGATCCATTTATCCCCCTAATCAAAAAATGTCAAATCTACTATGATATTTTAGATATCAATTGATTCAAATATTAATGCTTTCAGGGGGGAGAAAAAAAGTCCACTTTATTAACAACCGTAATAGGAATATTTTTAATGTGCTTCCCCTTAATTTATGAGGCATTAAATATAAATTAATATATATGTATATATATATATATAATATATATATATATATAATATAAATTATATATTATATTGTTGAGTACGTTAATTTGAAATTCTATGAATTTATTGAAAAATTCCATAAAATTCATACTCAAACACTATTTATATTGCCTACTATTATAAGTCTATACTACATATTCACAATATTCACAAGATAAGATTTTGAGATAGGACTTGACGATTAAACGGTACGCGTCATCAGTTTTGTATCCATCGCGAGTTTCCCAAGCACCAACCATCTTGCCTAGATTCCGAATGACCTTCTTTTCACCATATTGCTTATCAATCAGCTCGCCCAAAAGTTCTGACCTATTTTCTTTTAATAGCCTCCACTTTCTCCTTGCATACTCCGTATTGTATTTCCAACCAAAAATCGCGTATTCTATAGAAGAAGCTCATCCCGAAATTCATGAGCGTCCCGTCCCGAGAAACTTGTACATCTCATCAGCCCCGCATAACTCTTCTGTTTGGTCAGATCTTCATAGATTTACACCTTCTAGGTTGTGAATGGGAGTTTTAGATTTCATTGAGTTCTTATTTTCTAGAAAGGTCTGTTGAGGTGGAATGATGTTGAGTTTCTTCTGGTAACTCTCTACACCAAGTTGTAGATCCTCAACATGTTTCTTGATGACGATACTTCTTGTGAACATATGAAGAGCCACAATAAAGTCAACAATATCGCTGTCGGATGGAATAACTTGTGTTGAACAGCAAGAAGCAGCATGTCTTCAATGTCATTCAGGTGTAGATCCACGAAGTCACCTTCTTTAAACTTATAGAACTGACGATCAGCTCTTTTCACCATGATCTCTTCCAGATGACCATATCCGTGTAGTTTCTTGACACTAACACTCTTCACCCCTAGAATTTTCTTTGTAGAATACACATTATGCTTAGAGAACTTGTTCAGCTGAGATCTGTGCCATAGCTTACGCCCTTCACCCTAATGTTTGATCCTTTTCAATGCATCTTTGTCATATCCCACTTTGTTAGGACTCCAAAGTGTAGGAACCATGTCTTTAATCCCTTTAATCTCATACTGAGTTGCTTTGGTCTTCGTAATCGACGTAGTATACATCCTTTTCGGATCAGAAGATTTCAGATACTCCAGGTCATTATTGAAGAAGTAATCAGTAGCAACCGTTAGATGATCTGGGTGACTTTGCAGAGGAAAAGGTTTGGACAGATCAAAGAGGTAACGATCTCCTTCCGATTATTCTATCAAGCCTGTTTGTTAAAGCATGAGAAACACTCTTGAATGGTACTTCTAATTACTATGCTGCTAAAGAACACGTGCCTTTTAACATATTATAGGCGTTTCCTAACAAGATAACTTAAGTAAGATTATGAATTTGAGTCAATTCAATACATAGACTTAGAGAAGTCTATCAGAGTGGGCATGAGGTCTATCAAATGTGAGAGATCCTTTGTAGCAGAGACCATTTGATTAACCAAGATGTTCAGGTTGATCAAAGTACAACCTACCGCTTGTTCCTTTCCGGATCAGAGTAGGAGGCCTAAGAGGTTGCTTAAACCATTTAGCTTGGAGTCTTATTATCTTGTGTATCAGAATCTCTTGTGGTTGATCATCATCATGAACCACATAATCACCCGCATCATCCATAATCACCTCAGCAATAGGTTCTTCAACTAGTTCCTTTGCCGAAGCAGACTTACCAGTTTTGGAGCCTTTAGATAGAGCTTTACCTATTGGGGTTTCCTTGGTGGAGGATGGCTTCTTGGAAGACTTAAACTCTTTAGTTCTTCTCCTCTTGGACTTCTTACCCTGGTTTGGTCCAGTTGGAGGGTCTTCATCACCACCACCATCATCATCATCATCATTATCATCATCATCATCATCATGCTTTCTTTTATGGTCTTGAATTGTATCAGCAACTCCCTTATCCATTACATTTTCTTCCTCTATCAGTGCTTCCATGAGAGCATGGTACAATCGATGATTAGCAGGATTTCTGTTGAAAGACTTATTAGCATGCATGGTCTGGTAGAGAGCGCTTTTTTGATCATATTCATTAAGAGTTGCCTGGTCTGTAGACTTGATAGTAAACTTTGGCGTCTGTTGCTTCTCAGCTTGTTCCCTTTTGATTTTTAGAATATTTGAAGCACTCTTCTCGGATCCTTGTTCTAGATCAACTGTTGATGTCTGTTTCTTGGATGATTCAGGAATTTGCTGCAGAGAATATTTCTGAATAAGATCTGTTGTATGTTTCTTTAGTTCCTTTTGAAAGACATCCCCAACTGTGGATCCAAGATAATTACCAACAACAGATAGAACTTGTGTCTTGAGAGCAGCAACAGCTTCAGCAGATAAATCTATTTTCTTAAGATTAGACACATCTTTTTCTAATTTAGCAACTCTTAGCTGAACAACAGAGAGTGCATCGGATTCAGAAACAGTTGTGGTGATTATTTGAGCATCGGTTGTAATTGTTGGTGTGGGAATTGGTGTTGTTGTTTATTGAGGTACAGATGGTGTGGTGGAGACAAATGGAAGAGGTAGAGTTGTTGTAGTAGCTATTGAAGGAGATTCTTGAACAGGTGTGAGAGTTGTGGGTTCAAAAATCATAGATACAGGTACACTAAGCACGGATGGAGACTGGGTATGTGGAACTTCAGACTAGATCTTAACTTCCAACAATGAGTTGATCTTCGAATCTGTTGTATCTTTAATAGTACTAACCAAAGAAGAATCAGAAGAAAGTTTAAGGAATTGATCACCAAAACCTGAAGATACAGATAAGCTAGAGCTTGATGGAGGGAGTTCGGTCTTCTTGGCATCATCCTTTACTTCTGAGGTCTTTTTAGCATCTGCCTTTGCTGCATCAGTAACCTCTTCATCACCTTTATTAGAATCGTCAAATTAAACATTTAACATCTCTTCATTCTCATCTTTGCGCACACGAATCTTGTACTTATAGATATCATCCTCATCGGACTCAGTTTCAGCATCTTCATCATCAGTATCTTGTGTATCACTGATATGATCATCGCCTTCATCATCAAGTTGGTCTTCTTCGAAGTATTCACTTTCTTGTTCTAATCCCCACTCAAGAATAAAATTTTCTTTAGTTATATCCTTTTCCTCATCGGAAACCCCTGGTTTAGTACCAGTTCCTTCACTTGAGGTAGCAGAGACGACTGTGGACTCATCAGGAACCCCTGGTATAGTATCGGTTCCTTCATTTGAGCCTCCAGTACCTGGTTGTCTCTTGTTTGTCTTCTTACTTTCTTTAAGAGCTTGTATAATGTCTGCAGCTTCTTGTTCTTCTGGAGTAAGAGATGGAGCACCTTTAAGCTTAGTCTTTAAAGTGGCGGGTTTTGACTTTAGAGCACTTGGAGTGTCTTGAATGACTACACTCTTCGAACTTCTACCACCAGACTTCTTCTTAGCATATTCAGGGATAGATTCAGTCATGATCCTTGCATGATTAACATGGACTTGTCTTGCTTCTTCTGCTTCTTTAGCTTCAGTGCGGCTGATAGACTTGCCTAACTCCAAAGCAGTGTCAGGATCATTAATTAGCAAACAGTGTGACTTTCTTCTTGATTCGTCTCTTACTAGAAGTCTTTCTCTTAACTGATTCAGGTTTAGGTTCAGACTCTTCAGATACATCAATAGTTTCCTGAGAGTCATCAGTAGTCTTCTTTCTTTGTGAACCTTAGCCTCTACTCTTCTTGGAGGGAATCTGACCAATGGAATACTTGATGAACATCTGATAGGATTCAGATTGTTTGATTGCTTCTGTTAGCATAGTCTTAGGAATTGAAAGTCCATATTCCTAATAATCTTCACCTATTCTGACAAACTTTAATCTACATACAATACCATCATCTTTGATTGTATGATAGTGTTGAAACTTGAGGTTTGAGAGAGAATTGTGTTGCTTGAGGAAGTGATTGATGATGACCTTTGCGAAACAGGGGAATGGCATGTTTTCTCGCCTTGATCTTTTCTCATTCATGTGATCAGACTTTTAAGCAAGATCTTCTTAAATCAACTATGGATAGTCGACATTCTCCCTGTATAACATGCCCATAGTATGTCAATTCTGGACTTACGTAGTTTGTCATTTCTTGTTGTCGTTCTAGAGAGACACTTGTTGATTATTGCTGCCAGAGTTCTCCACGACCGATGCATATGATCCACAAACATATTGGTGTGCTTGTACAGTAGACCTTTGTAACCCAGCTTAATGAGAAAAGCAAGTGTAGTATCATCATCTGGTACATCAGTGAAGTTCACACCTTCCACTCTTGGACAGATATCAAGAATCATCCTAAAGATATCAACATTGACCACACACTTCTTTTTAGCTAAGAGGAATCCATAAGAATCCGTGCCTTAAACCTTCTTGATAGAATACCAGAACTACTGCATAAAGATTTCTGGGACATCTGCAGAAATAGTGAAAGCCTTGAAGCATGAAGAGTTCTTGACAAGATCAATGACCACTTGAAATATCTCTTCCTTTTGTGGCACTGTGGTTTCCAGTCTGACATTTGTAGAGCTAATCTTAACTCTCTTAGTGATTCTGCTTAAGAATTAATAAATACAGTTTATATACACAACATATATATTACTGATTAATTCTGGTTATCCTTGATGATATGATTGATCTATGATTAGGTTTCATGCAAACGTGACAGATTTACTACACTTTATGAACAAGTCAACAAAGGTCAACAGTCACAGTTAACTGAAAAAGTCAACAAGACATTTCTAAGGGAGCTTAGGACACATATTCAATCAGAGAGCAGATAATACATAATACAAGTACATATATTGCAAGATATGCAATATGACAAATTACACAAGAAATACACAAGTTTTAAAAAATTTGAACATAGTTTCTTTTCGTAAATATGTCATATTTCGCTTGGAATATGTACCTGTACATGTTTCGCTTAAACATATTTCGCTCAGACAAATTCAAACATATTTCACTTAGATGAACCTAGCATGTCTCGCTTAGAACTGTCTTACATGTTTCGCTTGGAATGAAGTAAACATGTTTCGATTGGAATTAATGAAACATGTTTCGCTCAGAAAACATGTTTCGCTTCATTCAAGCAAAACATATTTCGCTTCATTCAAAGCTACTTAATTCAAGTTTTACCAATCTAAAACCTATAAGCACTTCTAACAATCATCACAAATACTATCATAACATCACAAAATCATTAACCATAAGATTAAACAACCTTTTTAAGCATGCTAATCTAAATTCGAGCACACATAAAGAAGAAACTTGATAACTTAACTTTATAGTATATATAGTAAATACTTAACACATAACTAATAGCCAAGATATCGAATAATAGTAAGAGTAAGTATTCCGTAAGGTTTTTAAGAAAATTACTTTTAACCAAAGTAAAATCCAAAACCTCCCGGGTCGTGGTCCCAACGAAGCGTGAATTGAGAATCGTGATTAAGTTTGTGATCGTGTGATTTGAATGATCAACTTTTGATTTGAGTTTGGATTCTATTTCTACTAATGCAAAAACAATAAAGGCAAGCAATAATTAAAACAATTAAAAATTTAAACTAAAAACGTTAACGGGAATTTAAAAACGCGACTTAAAAGCCTAAATTATCAAATTTTAACCCTAAAAATGCAAATTTAACTTATAAAAGTCCTAAATGATTAAAAATAATTTTAGAAAAAAGAATTATATTTTTTTGACTTTTATTTTATTTATTATGAATTAAAAATAGATTTAATCTAAAAATATTATTAAAAAAATATTAAACTAATTTATAAAAATCTAAAAAAATCACGAAAAGTACTTTAAACTAATCTAATCCTAGGAAAAATAAAACGGGTTCACCAGCTTATTTGAATAAGCTGGAAATAAGCAAAATATGGTTGAAAGCTTAAATGACAAAAAAGGGTTAAAAGGAAAGTGGCCCATGGGTCTTATGAAAAAGACCCAAGGGCGCAATGGTAAGTGTGTATGTGTGTGTGAAGGAGAGGTTACAGGTTTGAAACCTGTGGCCTTTCTTTTTGCAAAAACTTTTTTTTATTTTTCTTTTGGAAAAAGCTAAACTATAAGCAATACTAAGCAACTTTAAAAAAATAACTTTTTCTAAATCTTATCAATAAGCCAGAAATAGCTTGAACAAGGATGACAGTTTGCAAAAACTACTAGTTAAGACTGCCAAGTCTTATATTAAGACTGTTTGGCTTATTTGGACTTAATAAGCAAAGAAAAGCAAATAAGCTAAAGAAAGACATTAACATTAGAGCCTAATAAGACTTGTGAACTGACATATTAAAACAAAAACATTAGTGATAAAAACAAAACAAAAAGAGCAATAGACCGAGTTAAAATGCTGTCTTGCTTAACTTATGTTAGACATTGCTAGCCCTTTTTATGACCAGTATAAAGCGACATTAACAAGAAAAACCAATATAGCAAAAAAGACTCGAACATCACCTCTCTCTCATATCTATTTAAGCTCATAATAGGTACACTATAAAAGATAAGCCAATAATATAATTATGCAGATAAAAAGTTTTTTAGAGAATAAGCAAAAGACAAGTCTGTCACTAATCGCTCCCTTTACTTTCAATGTTTTTCTCTATTGGCACACTTTTTTAATGTTGCATAAATAACGGACTATTAAGCTAAAGATGAATCATCTAAACAAAGTGAAATCGATAAAGATATACTATGTCTTAATGACACAAATAAGCAACTAAATAAGCTGAATATTTAAGAAAATGAGCTAAAAGATACTCAAAAAGATACTAAGACAGCAGACCTAATAGTTAGACTTAAAAGGACTTTTGACAGTTTTTAAGCTTAAATTTAAGGGCACATAAGCTCATATCATAAGCTAAAAGCTTCAAACAGATTAAGATTCATAATTAGAGGACTCAAATAAGCTAAACTTAGGAAGATTGATTAAGGGAATAAGCTAGAAAAGACAGCTTAAAAATCACAGCATACCTTACTTGGCTTTTTGAAGAAAATGGCTTTTTTTGCAACTTAGAAATAAAACACAAACAGACTTTTAGCAATTCAAGAAATAAAAACAGATGTGTAATGATACACATTAGACTCATCTGGACACAAAAACTCTACACCTTAAGCACATCCAAGAATCAACTAGTTTAAAACAACTTTAAGAACTGACAGATTTTAGCACTTGATAAAACAACTTCAAAACTAAACAAGACATAATTCAAGCTTATGAAAACTATCATTTAGACCTTATGTGAGCTTATTAAAACTGATTTAGAAACCAAAAACAAGTTAAACATGATTTTAACTATTTTGAACTCTTAACCCAAACACCCCTTTAAAACATCAAAACAACTTTTAAACTAAAAAACAGATCTAGAAAAGCTTTGAAAACTGAAAACAGATTAATATCTAAGATGATTAAAGACAAATAAGCAAGTACTCAGAAATAAGACTAGACCAATAAGCACAAGCAATTAAGCAGTTTAAAGCTCAAATAGGACAGTTGATAAGAAAATAACATCCAAATGATTTCTAAGCATAAAACTGAATCAAAAGCAACAATAAGGCATAATAAGCATCAATAAGCAAATAATAAACAGAAAATAAGCAGTTCAAATAAGTAAACAGTAAAATAAGCTAGAAAATAGAAAAGTGACTTATAGTTGCCTTTGCTCAAAACAAGGCTAACACATGCTCTTTTAGAGCTTGTCAACAAGCTCCAGCTTGTTTAGAACAAGCTGGTGAGGTCCATAAGCCCATCCTTTTCTGGCTTATCATCCAACATTTAGCTAAGGTACTTTTTGAGTGGTTTATAAGTAAAACACCTTATACAGTTAGTAGAGCTTATGAATTTATTAAGATAACATGAATAAACTAAAAGCATTTAAAGTAAAATAGAATTTAATGAAAGCTTGTAAAGAGAAACTGAAATTTCATTAATAATTAAAAATGGGTACAATGCTTTAAAAGGAAAAAGACAGTAAATAAGCTGGAAAATAAGCTGGTAATTAAAAATACACTACCCCTACTCTACATGGTTCAAATGAAGAAATTTTATCACTCCTTATAGAGTGAGCTAAGGTGCTTGGGTGTGCTAGTTGTGTTTCTTGTGTGAGAGACTTGAGAGATGCATTCCATCTTTAATTCTTCAGCCTTGAATCCACCACTTTGTGCTTCTTTGACGCGCCACAATCTCTAAAGCCTTGATCTTGAAAACGTGTTATGTCCCTCATCATCATCCAATCATCCTAGGATGCCTAGGTGGCATTCTCTCCAGTGTCTCTTCTGGGAGGTAGGGTTAAGTGGGTTTTGTCAAGATGCAAGGAAAAAGAGGGAAGGAGGGGGAATAGTGAAAATAAGGTTTGGCGGATTGAGTTTTGTTTTATATTTTTTTAAGTAGGGTGTTTGAGATAACGGGGTTAGGGGGTTTGTTAGGTTTTAGGACTAACTGTGTAAAGGTTTGGACTAACGGTGAAAAACCATAAGGACCAGCAGTGTAATGACTAGGGACTAACGGTGTAGGGACTTAACCAGGATATTTCAGTTGGGTGTTAACGGGGTTATGGTTAGGCTTTTGGTTTGGGCTTTGCGAAAGGGATTAAGAGAAATTAGGCTTTTTCTTTTTAATTTAAGGCTTATATTAGTATATAAGCTTAATGGGCTGACTCGGCCCATTAACTTGGGTACGGGTTGGCCCAATAAGATGCTTATATCTTTGGCTTTGGTTTTTCGCGCTCTTTCTAATTCCGTGCTCGGTTTTGTCCGTTTTGGCTTCGTTTTTGTCTATTAGTGGATATCCGTTACCTGCACAGTATACAAAGCAAAACAAACATATATTTGGCATTTTATGTCCGTTTTTGGTCATTATTGGTCTTTTTAGCTCGTTTTATTAGGTAAAAGGTATGTGTATTTAAGCACATACCAAAACTCATGGCAAACATGATAAGGACATTTTAGGGAGGCTAAGAACATATGATATAGTACACAGAGCCTAACACAAATACTCAGAGCACATAAAACAAGCAACACCTATACCATTTTCATACTAACGCACCTAATAATCAAAGTTTCTAAGTAAACGAGATCAAAGGAAGCATAACAGTGTTCTAATAGCATAACGAGGCTCATTTGAGGTATCTAAACACAAACCCACAACTATTCACTCAGAAAACTCATGTTTCGCTTTATTCATCCTACAAAAATCAACGTATCTCACTAATGGTTGAGATATATCAAAAACTGTTTCAAACACACCTTAATCGCACCCTAACGCACAAAACCCTCAACTAATTAGACAACAAATACAAAATTTAAATTCTCAACCATAATCCGTTTTTAACTGATTATGAGTGATAAAAGGAGTTTTAACCTAATTCGTTTTGCCAATATGATGAGAAATGTATTAGGAACGAGTAGAAGTGTACCTTTTGCCTTAAAACAAGTTTTGATTTTATGAGTTTGAAGTGAGCAAAATGTGACGAGAGAAATATGTGTTTGGATTTGTGAATATGAATATGTGTGGAGCGAAATGTGTTTGAAAATGTTATAACCGGCTAAGTTTTAGAACTTGGCAAAACAGGTCCTTGTGTTTGATATCTTTTTCTATTTCCATATTAAACTTATTCCTAAGTCTAACCTAGTTATAGAAATGACACATTTAGCCCCTAAAGTTGCAAACTTAGATTTTAAGACCTATATTTTGCCTTTTAGTCCCTAAAATTTAAAGCCAATAACATCTTAAGACCAATCGAGTTACAAATACATTAACTCCCCTTTAATTGATAATCCGTTATTGATAAAAAAACTTTTTCAATTTATTCCGAGATGACTTTTTGAAAGATCATTTTTGAAAGAATTTGACTATTTCTCCCCCTCAAATAATGTCCCGTTTTCTATTTAAAGAGTTATAGACATTGTTTGAGTAATAGAAACTTCTTTTAAAAATCTTTTTAGATGAGAAACTGATATTTTTAATTATTTTCTGTAAAACAACACCATTAAAAATAAGATTTCTCTTGTTAACACTTATTTGATATAGGAAGCATGAGTTGTGTTGCAAAGTAAACACAGGCCTTTGAATGAATATGAAGTAATTCATTCCCGAGAAACATTAATCTCCCGTTGTAAGGACAAGTTTCCTTTTTGTCGAAATACTTTCCTTTAAATTGAAGACCGGGTTGCTATCTGAAATAATAGCAAGCCATTGACATGTTTTGAAAGCTTTTGAAACTTCTGCTCGAACTTTATTTACAACCTCGTATCATTATTAAATGACATTTTTAAGACCGTAAATGTTATCGATTTTCAGAAGACATGTCAAGAACACCATAATTTTTATGATTTTTTAGTTTTGTATTTTCTTTTTATGATTTTATATTTTTATATTTTCTTTTTGAAAATTTTATATGAAATGAAAAATCTTTTTGTGTTTTTTTGATTTTCTTATATACATATAATACACAGGATATTTTACGAGTTACCACCATTACTCGTCTTCCTCCTCTGTCAGACGTTTTAGTGTTTCTGAAGACATGCTTCTCATATGATCAAGAAGTTGAATCTTTCTCTTGGCAACGGTTTGGTGAAGATGTCAGCCAGTTGATATTCCGTCCGAACAAAGTAAAGTTCCACTATTTCATTCTCCACTTGCTCCTTTATAAAATGGTAGCGTACATCAATGTGCTTTGCTCTAGAGTGTTGAACATTGTTGCAGCATAGAGCAGTCGCACTTTTGTTGTCGTAGTACAGAGGAATCTTATTGAATGTAAACCCATAGTCTGTTAGCTGTGATTGCATCCATAAGATTTGAGCACAACACCCAGATAAGGCAATATATTCAGCCTCTATACTCGAAATCGCATTGCTCTTTTGCTTCTTGGAAGACTAGCTAACAAGTTTATCTCCTAAGAATTGAGCGCTTCCTGATGTATTGCGTCTAGTGTCCTGACACCCCGCGTGATATGCGCCTGAATATGTTGTTAGAGACATATCGGTATCCTTCTAGTACTAGAGTCCCATGTTAATGGTTCCCTTTCGGTATCGAAAGATCCGCTTAACTGCATTTAAGTGCTTTTTGGTAGGTTGTGCCTGATACTGGGCGCATAAACAGACTTCATAGATAAGGTCGGGTCTACTGGATGTCAGATACATGAGGGATCCAATCATGCCATGGTAAAGTGTAGCATCAACTAGTGTCCCTTGTAGATTTTCATCCAATTTATTCTTTTCTACCATAGGTATGTCTACAGAATCACTAGTTAGCAAACCATATTTTTTTAATAATTTTAGAAGCATATTTTGATTGATTTAGAAAGATACCTCTAGGACTTTGAGAAATTTGTAATCCTAAAAAGAATGACATCTGCCCCATCATCGACATCTTGAACTTAGTGGTCATCTGATTAGCAAACTCATTACACAAAGCAGTATTAGTGGATGCAAATATTATATCGTCAACATAAATTTGTACCAGTAATAAGTCGTTTCCTGCTTTCTGTGTGAAGAGTGTTGGATCAACTGCACCTTTGGAGAAATGTTGTGAAATGAGGAAACTTGACAGCATGTCGTACCATGCATGTGGTGCTTGTTTGAGACCGTAAAGGGCCTTTTTGAGCTTGTACACATGCGATGGGTATTCCTGATCAACAAATCCTTCTGGTTGAGAAACATAGACCTCTTCCTTGAGCTCGCCATTTAAGAAAGCCGTTTTGACGTCCATTTGGAAGATCGTCATATTCTTGTTGGTTGCATTTGCTACGAAGATACGGATGGACTCTATTCTTGCAACTGGTGCAAATGATTCCTCGAAATTGATTCCTTCCTCTTGCCTGAACCCTTGAGCAACTAATCTAGCCTTATTCTTTAGTACCCCGCTAAATTCGTTTGTCTTGACCTTATAAATCCATTTAAGTTTGATCAACATGACTTTATTTAGACACGGCACCAATTCATAAACTTGTAGTCTTTCAAATTCATGAATTTCTTCTTGCATTGCATCGATCAATGATGATTCAATCATTGCTTGTTTGAAGTTCTTTGGTTCTACAGAAGTTAGGTAGGCATCAAAGTAACACCACATGGCATCAGTTTTGAGTTGCTTTCTGGTGGATACTGAACGAGAAGGATCATTGATCACATTTGCTATTGGATGATCCTTAGTCCATCTACCAATAAGTTCAAATGGAGTGTGGGATGGTCTCACATTAGATGACGATCCTTGAGAAGTCAATTCTTCATGAAGAAATTCGTGAAGAGGATCATCATGAAATAGTGGTGTTTTTGGTGATTCTTCAACACCTTGAGAAATAATTGGAGAATGTTCTTGTTCTTGTGTTGATGGGATAATTGATGATGGTGTATCTTGGTCAATGGACGTAGACACAGGTGAATCGGCTATATCAACAGCTCTTGGTGCAGCAGCTACTGGAACTGTGAAGACAACAATAGTTGGAGGATTGAAGTATTCATCAAACAAGGGTTGGAACAAAGTATCACAATCATCTCTTTTTGGTGGATTACAAGGTTGTTGAGGAATAATATTTGGTACGAGTCCTGAACAAGTGTTGGGAATTATATTTGAGTTGATAAGACAAAACAAGAATGAAGAAGGACTTAAAGGAAAAGGACCTAAATCGACAATAAGAGATTCTTTAAGCTGGTGGAGTATATTCTACAAAATATGGAATATATCAGAAGATACTAAAAGATATGCTTAAGAAGAATAAAGATAAAGATTAAAAGATTTAGTTTCCTTATTGTATTTATTATCTTCCTTTGTAAGTCATGATCTCTCCCTATATAAAGAGATCATAGACACATAGTTTTAGGCATCCAGAAAAGTATGTGTGTACACAAGAAGATGTAGACGTCTAGTATAGAGTTGGTGTAGCCACAAGGTAATCAAAGTTTTCCTTGATCCCTGTTACAGTTCATTGATGTAACTGTATTATTCTGATCAAATAATATTGGGGCTGTGGTGAATGTTTGGTAAAACCTTGTTATGATAATATTGATTCTATGTTTGAATATTCCGCTTATGTTATCATTATCCTAGATTAAAGGTCTAAACAACCTAGAGCTACAACGATCGTAAGGTTTTCACAAGTGGTATCAGAGCATTGCTTTGAGAAACTTTGATCTAGAAGACATGGAGCTTGAATCTACAAATAGTGGTCCTACTGCAAAGCTTCCCATACTCAAATTGGGGGAGTATGAGATGTGGGCTATAAGGATTAAGTAGTACTTCTAGATCCAAGACTATGCACTCTGGGAAGTGATAGAAAATGGTAATTCATGGGTCTCAATATCTCAAACAACTAGAGAGAATGGGAAAACAGTTACAAAGATGTCTACACCTGCAACTGCAGAAAAGAAGAAAAAGAAAAAGAATGATGTCAAAGCTAGGGGTTTGTTACTCATGGCACTTCCAAATGAACATCAGCTAACATTTAGTCAGTATCCAATGCTAAATCTATGTTTGCTGCCATTGAAACAAGATTTGGAGGTAATGCAACTACCAAGAAAACTCAGAAAACTCTCTTGAAGCAACAGTATAAAAATTTCAGTGCAACAAGTGCAGAGTCTCTTGACTCTGTTTTTAATAGGCTTCAGACGATAGTCAGTAGGCTTGCTATCTTGGGTGTGATCATTGCCCAAGAAGATTTAAACTTAAAATTTTTAAGCAACTTACCACCTGAGTGGAATACTCATGTAGTTGTTTGGATGAATAAGCCTGAGATTGAGACTATGAGTATAGATGATTTGTACAACAATTTCAAAATTGTTGAGCAAAAGATAAAGAAAATTGTTGGTACATCCAACGGTGGTCAAAACTTGGCCTTCATGACTGCACCAAGCTCTAGCAGTACTAATGATGCCAACACTGCTTCTTCACAAGTTAGTGTTGCTAGCCTTAGTGTTAATACTACTAGTCCACAAGTTTTCACTGCAAGTGTCAGTGATAATATTGTGTATGCTTTCATGGTTGAAAATCCGAATGGTTCTAATGTCCTACATCAGGACTTAGAGCAAATTCATGAAGATGATTTGGAAGCAATGGATCTGAAGTGGCAACTCTCTTTGCTAAGTGTGAGAGCAAAGAAGTACTATCAGAAGACAGGCAAGAAGATTTTCATTAATGGTAATGATATTGCTGGATATGATAAATCTAAGGTGGAGTGTTACAACTGTCATAAGTTGGGACACTTTGCCAGGGAATGCAGAGCATCAAGAAGCAAGGAAGATCAGTTCAGAAATCAAGACAACACCAGGAAGCAAGGAAACAAAGAAGACACTTCCAAGGCAATGTGGGTTTTTAATGGTGTAGGTTTTGATTGGAGTGACATGCCAGAAGAACAGGTTCAGACGAACATGGCTTTAATGGCGTTTGCAGACTCAGAGGTATACAATGATAAAACTTGCTCTAAATCTTGTCTGAAAAACTATGAATCTCTTAAGAAACAATATGATGATTTGGTTGCTAAAAAACATGAAACTGAATTTAAGGCAATCACTTATAAAAGAGGACTAGATACTGTTGAGGCACAACTTGTCACATATAGGAAGAATGAGGTTCTTTTTAGTGAAGAAGTTGATGTCCTTAAAAGAGAAGTAGGAATCAAACAATATGAAATTAATACGCTTAAAACAGAGTTTGAAAAACTTAAGCAAGAAAAGGATGCCATTGATTTTAAAATTGAGAAATTTGGTAAGGCCTCAAAAGACTTAGATCAGTTGTTAGGAAGTCAGATAACTGACAAGAGTAAAAAGGGTTTTGGATATAGTGCAGTTCCTCCACCTCATCCTCTAATTTATAATAGACCTAACAAACTAGATCTGTCTTATTCTGGTCTTGATGAATTCAAAGAGCCTGAATTCAAAGGCTATGGTCCTGAGAATAGTAAGAAAGAGTCTAATGTTGGTTGTGAAAAGGAATCAGATAATTCTAAGGAGAATTCTGATAAGTCTTTGGTAAAAGAACAAGAATCACAGGTCAAAAGTAGCTTTGTTGAAGGTTGTGGGTCTAACACTAGTAAGAGTGTTAGTGAAGTAGAACCTAAAGAAGTTAGGAAGAATAATGATGCTCCAATTATTGAGGATTGGGTGTCAGATGATGAGGAACAAGATGAGTCTAAGACTAAGCCTGAAAAGAAAACTGTTATTCCTACTGCTGCTAAAATAGAAAAACCAGTTAAAAAGTCAGTTAGGTATGCAGAGATGTATAGATCACAAAGTCCTAGAGGGAATCAGAGAAATTGGAATGGTCAGAAGTCCAATCAACTAGGTAGTGAATTTGTGATGTATAACAAGGCTTGTTTTATTTGTGGGAGCTTTAATCATGTGCAGAGAAATTGTACTTACCATCAAAAGAAAAAGGTGGTAAGTGGGAACAATTACAACAGGGTGGATAATTACTATTATGCCAAGACCTCACACCATAGAACCCACAAAAATGTGACTCCAAGAGCAGTTTTGCTGAGAACTGGCCTAAAACCTCTTAGTACTGCTAAGTCAGTTTATACTGCTCACCCAAAACCAACAGTGCATTGTGCTAGACCAAAAACTCATTTTTTCAAGTTCTTTTTAATACTGTTAGGCCTTTTTATACTGCTCACATACCCAAATTAATAATATTATGTGGCATACCAAGGACATAATTTTCAAAATCATGCACAATCAACTGTTCACAAGCCCTTTTACAAGAGAACAGCATTAACAAAAAGGGGTTTTATTCAAAGGTTTAATACTCGTAGGCTATTTAGATCAACTGTTAATACTGTCACGGCAAGGGGATTTAATGTTGTTAAGCCCTTAGCATGTTGGGTTTGGAGACCCATCAAACCCAATGGTGCATCCAATGGTTTTTCAACCAATATAATTACATTGATGTATAACTAAGGCAGATCCAAGTCAGTAGGCTTGGGTCCCTCAAAGAAAACTAAACTTCATAAGTTTTTTGTTTGCAGAACAAATTCATAACTAAATGATAAAGGCTTTGCAGATAGTGGATGCTCCAAGGCACAGACTTGAAACAAAGCCCATCTTTCATATTTCAAAGACTTTGATGGAGGTTAGTTACTTTTGGTAGGAGGAGCCTATAGAGGCAGAATTACTGCAAAGGAACTATTAAAACTGATAATTTGATTTTGAATGATGTATACTTTTGTCAAAGAGTTAAAGTTCAATCCAACCTCTTTAGTGTCTTTACAAATGTGTGCAAAAAGACTATGTTATTTATTACTGACTCAGAATGTCTTATCCTATCTCCAAATTTTAAGTTGCCTGATGAAAATCAGATACTTCTTAAAATTCCTAGACAGGATAACATGTACAGTTTTGACATGAAAAACATAGTTCTTAAAGATAGTTTAACTTGTGTAGTTGCAAAGGCTACATCTAAAGAATCAATGCTATGGCATAGAAGGCTTAGTCATATAAATTTTAAGAATATTAATAAACTTGTCAAAGAAAATCTTGTAAGAGATCTGCCTTTAAAAAGATTTGAGAATGACCAAACATGTGTTGCCTGTCTTAAAGGCAAGCAACACAGAGCCTCTTGTAAGACCAAGGCCTTTAATCCCATTACTAAGCCATTGTTTATGCTGCATATGGATCTCTTTGGTCCAACTTTTGTTAGTAGTTTAATGCATAAAAAGTACTGCTTAGTAGTCACTGATGATTATAGTAGATTTTCATGGGTTTTCTTTTTAACAACTAAGGATGAAACAAGTGAGATCCTTAAAATTTTTATCAAAGAAGTAGAAAACCTAGTGGATAAGAAAGTAAAAATAATCAGAAGTGATAATGGGACAGAGTTTAAAAATAAATTAATGGATGATTTCTGTAGGGAAAAAGGTATTAAAAGAGAATATAGTGTAGCTAGGACTCCTCAGCAAAATGGTGTAGCTGAAAGGAAGAATAGGACACTCATTGAGGCTGCTAGAACAATGTTAGCTGACTCTAAGTTACCTAACCATATTTGGGCAGAAGCAGTTTTCTACTGGCTTGATATGTACATAATAAGGGTCTTCATAGTCCAAGCCTCATAAACAAACTCCTTATGAACTCTTAAGGGTTTAAACTAGCTATAGGCTTCAGAAACCATTTGGATGTCTGTTACTATTCTCAATACGTTAAAAGATAATTTGTGGCAAAGTTTGTAGGTTGAAAGAGTGATGAAGGTTTCTGTAACACCCCCAAAAATGTGTCACAGCGGAAAAATGTCTGGGGGCATTACTTCATAATACAATAGCACAAGATACAAGAGAACGACCTCTAAATGTGTCGTTTGAAAAGTAATCTCGTTGATTTCTTTAAAATTGATATAACATTTGTCCATAATTGCACCATAATGAAAAGCTTGAAAATATCCAACGAGATTTGATCATTTTATGTAAGTAGAAAATCAATAAATGCAATCTTGTCAATTTAAACTCCCATTGCAACAATCAAGTAAGCCAAGCATCTAATTCACCTGAGAAAAACATGCTTAAAAGTGTCAACATTAAAGTTGGTGAGTTCATAGAGTTTTGTAAGTATAATGTAAATGTTGGAATCCAAAGATTTATAAAGAATGCATGACCAATTTAATGTCACCAAAATGTTTTCAAAGTGTTGTATTGCACTTTATTCATGCAACGTAAAATAACCCTTGTGTAATAAACCATGATTACGATAACTCTAAGTTCATAAAGCAACCACTAGTGACTTAATTGATGCCAATCTTTTCAGGCACTGTAAGTGTTCATTTTCATGTGAACGTTGTTGCGCTGGCCCTGATCTACCAAACCAGTCTCGATCTGAATATTAGTTGTGCTGCCCTGAGTCTCCAAGCCAGTCACGATCTGATAATTGTTGTGCTGCCTAAGTCTACCAAGCCAGTCATAATCCGATAATTGTTGTGCTGGCCCTGAGTCTACCAAGCCAGTCATAATCCGACATGTTATAACGTTCGTTTGCCTAGTGATAGCTAATCACCCGAACGGGGATTGTCAATCTCGAATAGATCTATTTATAACATTCGCGCTCACCCTCCAAGTGATTTACAGTTCATCGCAACCTAAGCTATCCGTAATCATTTTCAAAGTAAGTACATATATTTTGGATTGTGACCAAAAAATGAAGTCAATTAATATATCCATAGGAGCTATGTAAATGAGTATGTAAACCAATTTTGTAATCAACCAGGTAAATGTTTTTGTAATGAATTGCAATATCAAGTAAGTAAACCAAGTGTGTAAATATATGTGAAAGAAAAATGTAAACGAATAGGTAAACAAGTTGTGTTAAGCATGTGTTCTCCCCCGAGATTTGTAAAGCAATTGTAAAACAAGTGAAAGAGGGGCTATAAACTCACATCGATGATGACGAACGATTGGCGAGAATGTACACATTGAGTACAAGTCGAAACGGAAACAGAAATGGCTCGACCAAGAAGTTGCGGTTTAACTTAACGCAAGACTCCACTAGCCTAGGGATGATGTACTTGTTTTCCGATGAATTGAGCAACATCAACGTGACACGTTTGATCAAAGATTAGATTTAAAGGGTGTAAATAGTTTGGTGGTTGGTTAAATAAATAAATCAAAAAGTAACGCAAAGTGTGTAATATATTCCGTATATATTACATAATGATAAATGACCAAATATATAATTCCTATCGTAAATTATATATTAAGATACCCACCCAAAAGGATAACTCGAAGCGTATATGATACACAACGTGTGTGTTCCCTAAAAGATGACAATTAAACTAAAATGGTTTAATTATATAATACTTTCCAATTATTATATAAGAAAAATAATAAAAATTAAAGAAACTAAATAATTCGACACGTTCCCGGATATCCTCAAATAATTTAATGGAAAGTTTCTTTATAAAAATGAACACACGTTTTAAATCTGCAAATTATGTTAAACAACGTTTTTAAAACTCTTACAATAGTTATGATGTTATTTTCTAGTTGCTAATTATAAAATATAAGAATTAGTTTTATAATTTAAAATATATTGTTCCACATGGTTTGCTAGAAATATTTATCCCATTTGAAAAGTATAGTTTCACGTTTTTTATCCGTTATTGTATATTATGAATTAAAAATCTTTGAAAATTATATAACTTTAACCGCATTTTTCCAAATAATACATGTTGAACATTTTACTCATGTGTTCAATATATATGATTAGGCAAGATTAATTAATACATGACACATTTATTTAACCAATGACCACCATTTAATCCGGTTTAATATTTATGAAAACTTATGATATATTTATTAAATCTTTTTATATATAACCCAAGACACATCCTTTGTGTATACCTCGTTATACCAAACGCACCCTATTTGTTGTGCTATAACCATCAAACGCACCCTTTTCGGCTGATAAATAACAACCAAACGCACCATATGATTGTTATACATCCATTTAAACACCCCCTAATCTGCCAAACAAACTCACGACCTACACCTATTTAAAGAACCAAAAACCAACACAGACATAAGATACCCTAAATCTGTGGCTGTTGAGCCAAACGCAGCCCTGCTGCTGACCCGCGAACCATATGTACCCTCGAGGTACGAGACAACCAACGCGCCCTATGTGGGCTGTCACAGCCAAACGCACCCTTGTCGGGTGGCTGTCACCCAAAACAAACGCACCCTTGCGGCTGTGACGTAAACCCAACGCACCCTCTTTGGTGCTTATAACAAAACCACAACACTGAGCACCACCCCCTTTTTTGTGGCTTCTTCCTAGCCAGCGAACAAACAAACACCCTTTGGGCTGATTTAAACAACAAAAACGCACTACCAATTTGGTGCTTGAAACCACACAGAACGCAACTACCTTTTCTGCTGATAACCAAACGCACCCTTAAGGCCTATCTTATTACAACCAACCACTTCCCCGGCTATGACCCAACCCCGAACGCACCCCATGGGACGTTAACGATGCCAAACTTCACCTCCTTTGGTGCTAACACAAACCCTACGCAAATTCAAAAACCCTTGCTATTTTATACAAACCAAGAACGCATCCCTTGGTGGTGAAATTATATCAAAACCAAATCCCACCCTTAGTGGTGGCTTGTCAGTCCGGCAAAAGGAGGGGGGAAAACGCGAGTAATGAGGTGGTATGGGGGAGGGAACGAATAGATCCGGTGATGAGGAGTGTCTTTGGTCTTCGTCGGAAAAGTCGCCGGAAAAGTTTTCCGGCGGCCGGCGGCGGTGGTCGAGTGGTGGCCAGAAAATATGGTGGGGGAGAGGGAGTTATAATTGTACCACCATTATTCTGATCAAATAATATTAGGGTTGTGGTGAATGTTTGGTAAAAACCTTGTTACAATAATCATTGTTCTATGTTAAATCCCGCATACATATTTTATGTTCATTGATGTTGTTAATCCTAGACTAAGCCTAGATCTTTAAACTCAACAAGTGGTATCAGAGCTTTGCTTTGAGAAACTTTGATCTAGAAGACATGGAGCTTGAATCTACAAATAGTGGTCCTACTGCAAAGCTTCCCATACTCAAATTGGGTGAGTATGAGATGTGGGTTATTAGGATTAAGCCCGTACTTCCAGATCCAAGACTATGCACTCTGGGAAGTGATAGAAAATGGTGATTCATGGGTTTTAGTACCTCATACATCTCAGGAGAATGGCATAACAGTTACAAAGATGTCTACACCTGCCACTGCAGAAGAGAAGACAAATAAAAATAAGATGTTTAAAGCTAGGGGTTGATACTGCATAGCACATCCAAATGAACATCAACTAACATCCTGTCAGTATCAGATGCTAAAATCTATGTTTTCTTCCATTGAAGACAAGATTTTTAGTTAAATGCAACTAGACCAGAAAACTCCGAAAACTCTCTGAAGCCAACAGTATAAAATTTCAGTGCAACAAGTACAGAGTCACTTTGACTCTATTTCATAGGCTTACATAAGATATCAATAGGCTTGCTATCTTGGGGTGTGATCATTCTCAAGAAGACTTAAACTTAAAAATTTTAAGCAACGTTACCACCTGAGTGAAACACTCATAGTAGTGTGTTTTGATGAATAATCCTGAGGTTGAGACTATTAGTAAAGATGAATTGTACAACAATTTCAAAATTGTGAACAAATGTAAAGAAATATGTGGTACCTCTAGAGGTGGTCAAAAACATGGCCTTCATGACTGCACCAAGCTCTAGCAGTACCAATGATTCTAACACTGCTTGTCCACAAGTTAGTGCAGGCTAGCCCCTATGTTAATGCTGCCGCCAGTTCCATAAGTTTGTACTGGCAAGTTTCAGTGATAATATTGGTATGCTTTCATGGTGAAAATCCTAATGGTTCTTATGTCCTACACCAGGACTTAGAGCAAATTCATAAAGATGATTTGGAAGCAATGGATTTGAAGTGGCAACTCTCTTTGCTAAGTGTAAGAGCAAAGAAGTACTATTAGAGGACAGGCAAGAAGATTTTCATTAATACTAATGATATTGCTGGGATTGATAATCTAAGGTGGAGTGTTACAACTGTCATAAGTTGGGACACTTTGCCAGGGAGTGCAGAGCACCAAGAAGCAAGGAAGGTCAGTTCAGAAATCAAGAAAACACCATGAAGCAAGGAAACTATGAAGACACATCTTCAAAGGAAATGTTGGCTATTGATGGTGTAGGTTTTGATTGGAGTGACATGGCAGAAGAACAAGTTTAGACAAACATGGCTCTAACGGCATTTTCAGATCCAAAGTATACAACAGATAAAACTTGACCTAAAATTTGTCGAAAAAACTATGAAACTCTTAAGAAATAGTGTGATGATTTGCTTGTTAAGCTTAATGAATCTGAATTTAAAGCATGAATCTGAGAAGTAGGTTGTAAAAAGAATTTGATAAGGATTTATAAGTAGCTGCTTTAAATTCTTTTTATAACATTAGACTTAGAAGTAGGTTTGAAATGAATCTGATGATTTGCTGTTAACTTAAAAAGAAATAGGTGATTGGTTTTTACTTGATCTTACCCTGTTTAGGCTTAATGATCAACATATAAAAAGAATGAAGGTATTCCTTTTTAGGTAAAGAAGTTGCAGTGTCTTAAAAGAAAAGTAGGTTGTAAAAACTATGAATAAACACACACACACTTAAAAGTGAGCTTGAAAAAGTTAAGCAAGAAAAAGATGGCATTGATATTAAAATAGAGAAACACACACACGATAAGGCCTCAAAAAGACTAGATCAGTTGTTAAGGAAGTCAGATATAACGAAAAAATTAAAAATGGTTGGGATAATAGTGCAGTCCTCCAAACCTCATCCTTTAATTTATAATGGGGGAAGGGGGGGGGGGAGACCTAACAACTTGATTTGTCTTATTCTGGTCTTCCTTGATGAATTCAAAGAGCCTGAATTCAAAGGTTATGGTCCTGAGAATAGTAAGCAAGAGTCTAATGTTGTTTGTGAAAAGGAATCAAAAAATTCTAAGGAAAATTCTGATGAGTCTTTGTAAGAAAAACAAGTAACACTAGACAAAAGGTAGTCGTTGTTAATCTTCACTCTAATGTTGATAAAGTAAACTGTTTATCCTGCTAAAAAAATGGTATGAGATTTAACAAAACCTAAAAATCAAGAAAAACTAGTTAAAAAGTCTATTAGGTATGCAGAAATATATAGATCACAATCTCCTAGGGGGAATCAGAGGAATTGGAATGGACAAAAGTCTAATCAACTAGGAAAAGATTTTGTGATGTATAACAATGCTTGCTATATATGTGGAAGTTTTAATCATTTGTAGATTAATTGTCATAATCATCAAAGAAGAGACATAGTATCTATAAATAACTACAATAGGATGGATGCCAAAAACAACACACCTAATGTACTCGGAATCTGTCCTTTAAACTAGTTTATGGTTGAAAACTCTGGCCCTACCCCACTTAATACTGTTAGGCCAGTTAATACTGCTCACACTCAAACAACATTATCATAGTGCTAAATCAAAGACACATTTTTCAAAACAAGCACAATCAACTGCTAAGAGGCCTTTTTATAAGCAAACAACATTAACTAGAAGATCTGTGCATGAAGCAAAGAGACACTATTATACTGGAAGGCATTATGCAGTTAATACTGCTAGGTCTTATTCAGGACAAGTTAATGTTGTTAGGGTAAAAGGGGTTAATGCTGTAAAGTCCTCAGCATATTGGGTTTGGAGACCTACCAAATCTAATGGTGCATCACTTGCTTTTAAAAGACACAACTACATTGATCACAATGCAGATCTAAGTTAGTAATGGCTTGGGTCCCCAAAGGAATCTAATTTCCTTATTCTTTTATCCAGGGCAAGCCATAACATGATGATAAAGGATTTGTTGACAGTGGATGCTCAAGGCACATGACTGGTAACATAGATTATCTCTTTGATTTCAAACAGTTTGATAGAGGTTATGTTGCATTTGGAGGAGGTGCATATGGTGGAAAATTAACTGTAAAAGGAACTCTTAAGAACTGATAATCTGATTTGAAGAGATACTTTTTCAATGAGTTAAAATTTAATTCAATCTTTTTAGTGTCCTCCACAAGATGTTGAGACAAAAAGAACTAAATGTCCTTTTTACCCGACAGCTTAATGACTTTTCTATATCTAAATTTTAAGTTGCCACTGATGACAATCAGATACTCTTAAAAACTCCTAGAAAGGAACAATATGTAACAGGTTTGATATGAAGAAACAATGTTACTAAAGAAAGTTTAACTTGACTGTTACAAAGCTACATTAGATGCATCACTGCACGGCAACAGAAGACTTGGTCATAATAATTTTAAAACCTAAATAAGCTGTCAAGGATAATCTCGTAAAGAGGATTGCTTAATGGTATCCAATATGACACGAGTATGAACTCGAACCCGATAATCACCAGAATCCGTTAAAAAGGTCTAGAAACATAATCTTTATGATCATGAACTGTTTGTGGTGCTAACCAACTTGTGCACGGTTGAGTTAATGGAGTTGATTCATCCTTGAACTAACGACTGAGTACCATATTCCGCCGTCTATTACATAAGCTCTCCCGCGAGCTCCTTCCATTTGTTGAACTTTATTCTGGGGATAATTGTTTCTTGAAATGTCCTCACTCTCCGTACCCATCACTGTTTGTTATAGTTATTATTGTTACGGTTGCTGTTGTTGGGTCCTGGAGCGGTCTCAGCTTGTATAACTTTATCCAATAGGTAATGCAACCCTCCCCCCTTAGACCAGATAAACACTTATCGACGAAACAGATGGTCGAACTATTCATTTCGGGCCACTAGTGCAAAGACTTTGGTCGCGATACATCCTAGTACTGCCAAGTAAGTTGAATACTTACATCCATATGCCTCGTCTGATGTAAATCATCAAACATTACAGATATCAGAAACTAGACTCTGCCCTTAAACATTTAAAACTTTATGTAGACATACCCACGCGACTACACTTTCTCCTTCGATACTTTTACGATTAAGAGACTTTCCTTATAACGCGTGTATAATCAGAGTCATGAGATCTTTTGTTTATGACTTTTTGGGATACCTATTTTGATGGATTAGATATCCTGGTCAAATCTAGCCAAAAATTTTGGTATATTGAGTCGAAACACCGAATTTTGCTGAATAAAGTTATCAGCGTCTTGGTTAGAACTTGGATTTTTTTAAATTAAAATACTTAAATCTTTTCTTGGTCACACAATCGGTTAACACAAATAAAATCTCGGGACGAGATTTCTTTAAGGGGTAGGTACTGTAACAACTGGCAATTTTCGGAATTTTAAATGTCTATTTTACCCTTTGACTTTTCGGGTCCGACTTGACTTTTTGACTTTTGATCTGTTATTGTCACATAAAAACGATTACCGCGTAACCGATAATTTTTCGGAACATATTTAAATAATAAATCATGTTTATTATTACATATTTCTCATGTGCAAATTTGTTTTTAACTTATTTGACTTGAAAACGAGAAGACGTGTGTTATTCCTAAGTTGACTTATAAAAAACGACCCGTTAAATCACATTTTCACGACTCGAACTATAAAGCAATTTGATGTAAAAAGACATTCCGGACAACTTTTTAGTTTTCCCCGAGACCCGAAAACAAACAAAAAATGACTAAAATACCCTCGCGAAATTTTAAAAACGAAAACAACGTCTACCGACGCTGAAATAATTAAATTATATTTAATTATCACTTTTTATTAAATAAAAATATTTAATAAATTATTTAAGAATTTATTTCAAAAACGTTTACTAAAAACGCGAAGATTTAAGTTAAAGTTTATTTTACGGATAAAATTTATCCGTGCTACACAAATAAATAATAAACATTTTAGATAAATGTTATAAAATATTTATGAAATACTATCAAATGAATACTCATTTTTATAGGAAAAATAAATTGGAACGCAAAGGCGCAAGTTTCGTGTTTTGAATCGTTCATTAACTAGTCCAAACGAGTCCCGAACCATTAATTAATAAAAATTACACGTTTGGTCCCTGTGAAAATATTTACACAATTAACCCTAGACTATTGTGACTTGTCACTTTTCTTATAACTTTTAATATATATATATATATATATATATATATAAAGTTTTTTTTATATAACACACACATATACACATCCCTTTTTCTCTCTCAAAATCCGGCGCCCCCTCATCTTCTCCGGCCAACCTCCGGCCGCCACCTCAAAAATATACAAATACGTAGATCTACCTCCGATCTACCCGATCTACTACCCCACCGCGGCTCAGCCGCCGTTATTATCACCCCGTTGCCACCACGACCCCGATCACCACCACGACACCACCAACATCATCTCGTCACCAACATCATCACCACGCACCACCACCACAGCCGTCACTCCCACCGCCACCTCCACACCACCACGAGCACCCCACCATCAAAAATCATCTCCACTACCACCATGACAACCACCTCGTCATCATCGTCACCACCACAGCCGCACCAACACCACCACCATCACAGCACCACGCCACCTCTACAAACCACCACAAGGGTGCGTTTGGTTTAACATAAAGCCAACAAGGGTGCGTTCGGTTTGATGAAAACACCACAAAGGGGTGCGTGGTTTAGCAGTTTATCTATAAGGGAGCGTTGGTTTGTCTCGGCACCACAGCGGGTGCGTTTGGCAGCCCCCACACCACGAGGGTGTGTTTGTTTATGTGGTTAACACCACAAGAGGGTGCGGTTGGTTGTGATAAAACGACATAGGGTGCGTTTGTTTGTTTTATTCAACGCCAAGGGTGTGTTTGGTTTCGTTCTCAACCACTAGGGTGAGTTAGCTTTCACCGAAAGGGTGCGTTTTGGTTTATATCAAGATTAGGGTGCGTTGGTTTTGTTATAACGCAGCAAGGGTGCGTTTGGCAGCTATTAGGGTGCGTTTGGCTGTTGTAAACAGCTTAGGGTGCGTTTGGTTTAGTAGAAAAACAACTAGGGTGCGTTTGGTTGATATAGAAATGTATAAGGGCGTGTTTGGGTGAGCAGGAAATGTATAAGGGTGTGTTTGGATGAGCAGGAAACCGCTAGGGGTGTGTTTGGGTGAGCAGGAAACCACTAGGGGTGTGTTTGGTGAGCAGGAAACCATTAGGGGTGTGTTTGGGTGAGCAGAAACACCGTAAGGGTGCGTTTGGGTTAGCAGAAAACAACAAGGGTGCGTTTGGTTTATATAAATCGACAAATAAATATATCATAGGATTTTATAAATATAAAACCAGATATAATGGTGGTTTAAATGGTTAAATAAATGTAATATTTATTATTTTGTTTATTTAGATATAAATATATATATATTTAAAACGCGCGAGTAATCGCAACACGGATTGATTGAAAAGGAATTAGTATTGAGTTTGGTAAAAATGGTAAATGTTGTATAAACGAATAAGTTATGCCGAAATTTCTATAAATTTCTATGTTTAGTCATTTTCACTATAATTTCTATTATTTTAGAAACCCGATAAAAGGACGAAGTTATATGGTTTTAAGATTATTAATTTGTATTATACAATAACCCGACAAACGAACAAAAACTATACTTTTACAATGAGACAGCTATTTTAGCCACAACCCATCAAGAGAACGAAATACTAAATTATAAAATATTATTTTATAATTCCCGACTAGAAGATAAAGTCATAACTTTTGTAAAAGCTTTACAGACATCGTTTAACATAATATGTAACCTTAAAACTTACGTTTACATTTATGCAAGAACTTTTATTTAATTAAGTGGTGATTTCCGAAAACGTGTTAAACTGTTTCGTTTAATTATTTACTCACACTTCTTATATAACACTTGCAAAGTATTATATACTTTATATTAATCTTTGGATTGTTTGTCTTTATTATATAATTCACGGTATGAGTTATAAAATTGTTATTTTTCATATGTAATATATACGGAATATATTACATACTTTGCATTTATTTTCGATTTATTTTATTTAACCAACCACCAAACTATTACAACTTGAAATCTAAATCTTTATCAACGTGTCGCGTTGATGTACTCATCCATCGGAAAACCCAAATACATTATCCTAGGCTAGTGGGTCTTAGTCGTTAAGATTAACTGCAACTTCTTGATCGAGCTGTTTTGGTTTTCCGTTTGTGCTGTGCTTAATATGTGCTGTTCTGCCAATCGTTCTACAACATCAATGTGAGTTTATGGCCCCATGTTTTACTGGTTTTACATATATTTTTGGGGTGAGAAATGCTTGTTTACGAATGCATTTACATGGTTGATTACAAATTGGTTTACATACTTATTTGCATAGCTCGCTATGGGATACATTAATTGAATTCATTTTTGGTCACGAATGCATACTTTACTTTGGAAATGATTACGAATTAGCTTAGGTTGCATGAACTGTAATCACTTGGAGGGTGAGCGCGAATGTTATGAAATAGATCTATTCGGGATTGACAATCCCTGTTCGGGTGATTAGCTATCACTGGGCAAACGAACGTTATAACATGTCGGAACACGATTGGTTGGGCCTATAGGGCTAACGACACATACACATGAACTCTTACTGTGCCTTGAATAAAGTGGCATACATACAAGTCTACGTCGTAGTTTCATGAACTTTGAGTAATTGTAATCATTATTTTATACACACATGAATATTTCATGTGCCTTGAATAGAGTGGCAATACATACTTGAAACATTTTGGTGATATATATATATATATATATATATATATATAAATATCATACATGCTTTGTACAATTGCGGTTCAACGGTCATACGTACATTTTTGTGACTATTTGGGGATTGAAATGGTCATGCATACTTTACAACTATTTGATTTCTAAAAATCATACATACATTTTGGAAGGACATTTAAGGATTTAAATGGTCATACACACTTTACAGAACCTTGGTTCAACATTTATACTTAAACAAATCTATGAACTCACCAACTTTATGTTGACACTTTTAAGCATGTTTTTCTCAGGTGAATTAGATGCTTGGCCTACTTGATGTGCACTGGAGTCTAAATTTGACAAGATTTCATTTATGGATTTCTACTTATATACAAATGATCAAATCTCGTATTGCTTTCAAGCTTTTCATTGCGATGCAATTATGGGGCAAATGTTATATCAATTTCAAGGAAATCAACGAGATTACTTTCCAAACGACACATTTAGAGGTCGTTCTCTTGTATCTAGCGTTGTGTATTATGAAGTAACGCCCCCGAACATATTTCCGCTGCGACACATTTTTGGGGGTGTTACAGATTGGTATCAGAGCACTGGTTATAGAGAACTAGGTTGCATATTTTACCCTAGACTATAATCGTTTTCACAAACATTGCATCACATCAAACATTTTTAAAGTGCATACACACTACTTGCTTACATTACTTGCTACATTAAGTGCTTACATGACATACATATATATAATATATGTGCTTGCATCCCTTTTTGCATATATCGTACGTTTATTTATATGAGAGTTAATTATATAAATACTAGAACATTTCTTAAGACATTGTGAGTTGCACAATGGTCTCATTTATACCTTAGACATTGTGAGTTACACAATGGTCTCATTTCACATCTTAGACATTGTGAGTTGCACAATGGTCTCACTTCGTTTTCAGACATTGTAAGTTAAACAATGGTCTCTAAGAATATTATTTTTTTCTTCATAGCTTTATACAATATCATATTACACGAAAGCCGTCATAATTTTTGTTTACATTGAATTATGTATGAATCTAAGTATTACAAGTCTTGTATGGGCGGGACTTTTAATATATGGATTGATATCATAATTGTTATGTTAACAAAACCCGTCACAGTTCTGTTTACATGGGATTATGCTTGAATCTAAGTATTACAAGTCTTGTATGGGTGGGACTTGTAATAGGAGGATTGATACGATAATTGCTATGTTAACTCGTTCATCGAGACCTTTACCTTATTTACTCTAACCGAGTACTCATTAACTATCTAGAACTCTATGTGATTTCCTTGATAGTTTTACTTTCCGTCTCCGAAGAGGAGTTATAATCACTCGTCCTATACTCATTTAAGAACATGCATCGTCATGTTAACCACCACCTTGAAGGTTATGTGAGTACGCGTATTGCATCGGAAATTATTAAGTAGGATGGTTTATAATCTTTTATTTGAAAGGATTGGGACGCCTCTTCATTTAAATAAATAAATTATAAATCACCGAACCATAAGTTTATCAATTCATTATTTACATAAATTGGGACGCTTCTTTATGCAAATAATGAATTATAAATGAGTGGGCTTAATGGTATCCGATATGAAACGAGTATGAACTCGAACCCGATAATCACCAGAATCCGTTAAAAAGGTCTAGAGACACAATCGTGCCTTACCACTCAGCAGAATCTTAAGGCCTCACTTGGAACTACATGATCTCATTCTTAAGATATTACTTTTGCCGTTGCAAATCCTTGCAATCACGAACTGTTTGTGGAACTAACAGACTTGTTGCACACTTGAACTAATGGAGTTGATTCATCCTCAAACTAACGACTGAGTACCATATTCCGCCGTCTATCGCATAAGCTCTTCCGCGAGCTTCTCCCAATTGTTGAACTTTATTCTAGGGATATTGTTTCTCGAAATGTCCTCATTCTCGGCATCCCATCACTATTTGTTAGGGTTATTGTCGTTATGGTTGCTGTTGTTGGGTCCTGGAGCGGTCCACTAGTGCGAAGACTTAAGTCGCGATACATCCTAGCTTGTACAACTTTATCCAATAGGTAATGCAACCCCTCTAAACCAGATAAACACCTATCGACGAAACATCTAGTTGAACTATTCAATTCGGGACACTAGTACGAAGACTTAGGTCGCGATACATCCTAGTACTGCCAAGTAAGTTTGATACTTACATCTATTAGCCTCATCCGTTATTAATCATCAAACATTACAGATATCAGAAACGAGACTCTGTCCTTGAACAGTTAAAACTTTACACAGACATACTCACGCGACTACACTTTTCCCTTCGACGCTTTCACAATTAAGAGACTTTCTTTATAACGTGGTTATATCAGTCATAAGATCTGTAATGACATTTTTGAGATACCTATTTTGATGGATTAAATATCCTGGTCAAACCTAGCCAAAAATTTTGGTATATTGATTCGAAACACCGAATTTTGCTGAATAAAGTTATCAGCGTCTTGTTTAGAACTGATTTATTATATCTTAAATCTTTTCTTGGTCACACAATCGGTTAACACAAATTAAATCTCGGGACGAGATTTCTTTAAGGGGTAGGTACTGTAACAACTGGCAATTTTTGGAATTTTAAATGACTATTTTACCCTTTGACTTTTCGGGTCCGACTTGACTTTTTGACTTTTGATCTGTTATTGTCACATAAAAACGATTACCGCGTAACCAGTAATTTTTCGGAACATATTTATTAATAAATATTTTTATATTCATATTTGCTCATTGTGCAAATTTGTTTTTAACTTATTTGACTTGAAAACGAGAAGACGTATGTTATTCCTAAGTTGACTTAAAAAAAACGACCCGCTAAATCAAGTTTTCACGACTCGGACTCTAAAGCAATTTGATGTAAAACGACATTCCGGACAACTTTTTAGTTTTGCTCGAGACCCGAAAACAAACAGAAAATGACTAAAATACCCTCGCGAAATTTTGAAAACGAAAACAACGTCTACCGACCCTGAAATAATTAAATTATATTTAATCATCACATTTTATTAAATAAAAATATTTAATAAATTATTTAAGAATCAAAAACGTTTGTTGATAACGCAAATATTCGGGTTAAAAATTCATTTTTTTATTTTTTTTACTTTCGGACAAGACATAACCGGGTTACCAAATAAATAACAAATATTTTTATAAATGTTATAAAAATATTTATGAAATACTATCAAGTAAATACTCATTTTTATCAGAAAAATGATTTGAAACGCAATGACGCAAGTTTCGTATTTTAAATCATTGATTAACTAGTCCAAACGAGTCCCGAACCATTATTTTACAAAAATAACACGTTTGGTCCCTGTGGAAATATTTACACAATTAACCCTAGACTATTGGTGACTTGTCACTTTTCTTTATAACTTTTAATATATATATAAAAGTTATTAGTTTCTTTTTCATTTTATATATAACACACACACATACACTCATCCTTCTCTCCTATTTTCTGGTCACCGCCGCCCCAAGCTCCGGCCAACTTCCGGCCACCGTCGCCGCCGCCGGCCGCCACCCCAAAAATATACAAATAGGTAGATCTACCTCCGATCTACCCGATCTACTACCCCACCGCGGCTCAGCCGCCGTTATTATCACCTACACCGAGCCCCACCCTCGCTGCCACACACTACCACCACCTCCACGCCACTGCCACCATGATCACTCCACCACAGCCGCCACCATCATCTCAACATCATCATCATATCACCACGCACCACCACATCTTCACCCAAAGGGGTGCGTTTTGGTTCTTATAACACCAAGAGGTGCGTTGGTTTGTTGTTTCGCCTGATTAGGGTGCTTTTGGTGGATATAGAGACAAGATTAGGGTGCATTGGTTTTATAGAAACACCACGAGGGTGTGTTTGTTTATGTGGTTTACACCATACAGGGTGCGTTTGATGTAGTAGTAGCACCAAGGGGTGCGTTGGGTTTAAAGGGTGCACCAAAAGGGTGCGTTGGGTTTGTCAGAATCGCCAACATAGGGTGCGTTTGGCTGTAACAGAAAACGTAAGGGTGCGTTTGGCTGTAACAGAAAACGTAAGGGTGCGTTTGGCTGTCCTAAGCACCAAAGGGTGCATTTGGTTGGTTTAATTGCACCAGCAAAGTGCGTTTGGTTTAGCCGAAACGCAGCAAGGGAGTGTTTGGGTGTGGGTTTAGCAGCAGTAGGAGCGTTTGGGTTGGCACTGTAGGTTTTGCGTTGTTTTGTGATTTACGCAGCATAGGGTTTTCGCGTTTTTTGATTAGTTATAACCCGAATTGGGTGCGTTTGGTTTAGTAAGAACGCAACAGGGTACGTTTGGTTTGACATAAACCTTATTAGGGTGCGTTTGGCTGTTTATAAAATAGATTAGGGTGCGTTTGGTTGGGCAAAAAACACTAAGGGCGTGTTTGGGTTAACAGAAACTCAAATGGGTGCGTTTGGTATAGCAGAAACGCAACAAGGGTGCGTTTGGATCTAGTTTCAGCAGCCACTAGGGTGTGTTTGGGTGGCTGTGAAACCGCACAAGGGTACGTTTGGTTTAGTTTGGGGTTGACAGAAACACCACGGGGGTGTTTGGTTCTAAGTGAAGCACCGAGAGGGTGCGTTTGGTTTAGCAAAACTTCCAAAAGGGGTGTTTGGTTGTGCCTATTTTTAGTAATTAATTAGTCTAGTTAGATATATATTGAAACGTGAATGTTTTGCAACATGGATTGATTCAATTGAGGGAAAATAATTAACTTTCGTTAATATGGAAAACGTTACATAAACGAATAGGTCATGCCGAGATTTTTATAAATTGCTACGCTTAGTAAATTGTTACAAATCTACTTTATTTATTATCTTGAAAATGTCTTAAGAATTATTAAATCGTGAAGACCCGATAATCAAACGTAAACTATAATTTTAGAGATTTCATCAATCTAGTCCACAACTTTAAAACGTACCCTTATTTTCATCAAGGAACCTTCTACTAAATCATTTGGGGATACCCGGGCGCGTGTCGAATTATTTAGTTTCATTTATTTTTATCATCTTTCTTATATAATACTTGGAAAGTATTATATAATTAGACCATTTTATTTTAATTGTCACCTTTTAGATGTAACACATGTCGTGTATTACATACGCTTCGAGTTATTCTTTTGGTTGTGTATCTTGTTATATAATTCACAGTATGAATTATATACTCGGTCAATTTTCATTATGTAATATATACGGAATATATTACATACTTTGTGTTTACTTTATGACTCATTTTGTTTAACCAACCACCAAGCTATTACAACTTTAAATCTAAATCTTTTATCAACGTGTCGCGTTGATGTACTCATTCATCGGAAAACCCAAATACATTATCCTAGGCTAGTAGGATATAACCGTTAAGATAAACCGCAACTTCTTGATCGAGCCGTTTCGTCTTCCGTTCGTGTTGCGCATATTAGATGCCTATCCGTCAATTGTTCTGCAACATCAAGGTGAGTTTATAGCCCTATGTTTTACTAGTTTTACATATATTTTTGGGGTGAGAACATGCTTGTTTGCAAATGCATTTACATGGTTGATTACTAATTGGTTTACATACTCATTTACATATTTTACGATGAGATGCATTACTAGTTTTCACTTATGGATACTACAACTTGGATTTCATTCTAATGATTATGGATTAGCTTAAGTTGCATGAACTGTTAATTACTCGGAGGGTAAGCGCGAATGTTATATGATAGATCTATTTGGGATTGACAATCCCCGTTCGGGTAACTAGCTATCACCGGGAACGAACATTATACCATGTTAGATCATGATTGGATTGGCGCCTGTGGGGCCAGCAATCACATACACATGAATATTTTTATTACTGCTCGGGTGTTCTTGGAGGGGACAACCTATGATGGGTACATTCTTACTGTGCCTTGAATAAAGTGGCATACAAACAAGTCTACGTCACAGCTTCATAAACTTAGGTGTGTAATCATAATCACAAATGGTGACTATTGTATTGGATACAATGGTCATGCATACATTAAAAATCTTGGATTTGAACATATATTTATACATTTTGTGACTATTTAGGGATTGAAATAGGTCATGCATACATTACAAATCTTGGATTTGAACATATATTCATACATTTTGTGTCTATTTAAGGATTGAAATAGGTCATGCATACATTACAAATCTTAGATTTAAACATATATTCATACATTTTGTGACTATTTAAGGATTGAAATACGTCAGGCATGCATTACAAATCTTTGATCCAACATTTTAAATCACTTTATGATACTGTAGAGAGACAGTAGTCACTAAACGTTTTACATGGTACTGTGATGACACAGTAGACAAATACATTCATTGGAATTTACATCTATACTTTAACTAACCTATGAACTCACAAACTTTATGTTGACCCTTTTAAGCATGTTTTTCTCAGGTGAATTAGATGTTTGGCTTACTTGTTGTGCATTGGAGTCTAAATTGACAAGATTTCATTTATGGATTTTTACTTATACAAATGATCAAATCTCGTTGTATCGCTTTCAAGCTTTTTATTTTGATGCAATTATGGGACAAAATGTTATATCAATTTCAAGGAAATCAACGAGATTACTTTTCAAATGACACATTTAAAGGTCATTCTCGTGTATCTAGCGCTGTGTATTATGAAGTAACGCCCCCGGACACATTTCCGATGCGATACAATTTTGGGGGTGTTACAGATTGGTATCAGAGCACTGGTTATAGAGAACTAGGTTGCATATTTTACCCTAGACTATAACCGTTTTCACAAACATTGCATCACATCAAACATTTTCAAAGTGCATACACACTACTTGCTTACTTTTTTACATTACTTGTTACATTAAGTGCTTACATGACATACATATATATAATATATATGCTTGCATTCCTTTTGCGTATATCGTACGTTTATTTATATAAGAGTTAATTATATAAATACTAGAACATTTCTTAAGACACTGTGAGTTGCACAATGGTCTTATTTACACCTCAGACATTGTGAGTTGCACAATGGACTCATTTTACTTCTTAGACAT
Organism: Tanacetum coccineum; assembly: GCA_026074375.1. Taxonomy (NCBI): domain Eukaryota; kingdom Viridiplantae; phylum Streptophyta; class Magnoliopsida; order Asterales; family Asteraceae; genus Tanacetum; species Tanacetum coccineum. Next base: position 51,196 of record BQNB010031318.1, read on the forward strand.
TGTGAGTTGCACAATGGTCTCACTTCGTTCTCAGACATTGTAAGTTAAACAATGGTCTCTAAGGAAAAAAAAATTCTAACTTTATACAGTATCGTAGTACACGAAAACCGTCATAATTTTGTTTACATAGAAATAAGTATGAATCTAAGTATTACAAGTCTTGTATGGGCGGGACTTGTAATACAAGGATTGATATGATAATTGTTATGTTAACAAAACCTGTCATAGTTCTGTTTACATGGGATTATGTATGAATCTAAGTATTACAAGTCTTGTATGGGCGGGACTTGTAATAGAAGGATTTATATGATAATTGCTATGTTGACTCGTTCATAAGGACCTTTATCTTATTTACTATAACCGAGTACTCATTAACTATCTTGAACTCTATGTCGGTCTCGCCTACTAGTTTTTTTTACTCCCCGTCTCCGAAGACGAGTTTTAAACACTCGTCGCATACTCATTAGAGCACTTGCATCGAGATGTCGTTCACCACCTTGAAGGTTATGTAAGTATGCGTATTGCATCGGAAATTATTAAGTAGGATGATTTATAATCTCTTTATTTGAAAGGATTGGGACGCCTCTTCATTTAAATAAATAAATTGTAAATCACCGAACCATAAGTTTATCAATTCATTATTTACATAAATTGGGACGCTTCTTTATGCAAATAATGAATTATAAATGAGTTGGCTTAATGGTATCCAATATGACACGAGTATGAACTCGAACCCGGCAATCACCAGAATCCGTTAAAAAGGTCTAGAACACAATCGTGTCTTACCACTCAGCGGAATCTTAAGGCCTCACTTGAACTACTTTATCTCATTCTTAAGTTATTACTTTTGCCGTTACAAATCTTTACGATCATGAACTGTTTGTGAAGCTAACTGACTTGTGCACACTTGAACTAATGGAGTTGATTCATCCTCGAACTAACGACTGAGTACCGTATTCCGCCGTCTATCGCATAAGCTCTTCCGTGAGCTCCTCCCATTTGTTGAACTTTATCTTGGGGATATTGTTTCTCGAAATGTCCTCACTCTCTGCATCCCATCACCATTTGTTATAGTTATTGTCGTTATGGTTGCTGTTGTTGGTGTCCTGGAGCGGTCCCAGCTTGTACAACTTTATCCAATAGGTAATGCAACCCCATTAAACCAGATAAACACCTATCGACGAAAGAGATAGTCGAACTATTCATTTCGGGCCACTAGTACGAAGACTTAGGTCGTGATACATCATGGTACTGCTAAGTAAGTTGAATACTTACATCCATTAGCCTCGTTTG
>BQNB010031319.1:0-54083 GCA_026074375.1 Tanacetum coccineum
TACCCCTCTCCAAGGAAGGAGAGGGTGTTGGTTCATTTGTAAACATTTCCATTTTGCAAGTAATTCAACCATTTTCTCTCTCTTGTTTCTCTCTCTAAACTTCTTCTAATTTCCTTCTCTTTTCTTCTTGAATTCGAGCTACATATAATGAAGTGAAGTGATTAAGGGTTACTGACACTGTGATACCTGATATAAACCATGAATGCAAGTGTTTTCTAAATGTATGCTACCCAGATATATTATTGCCTAAGTAGCTTCCAGTGCCATTATTTACATATCATGAATCATTAATTACTTGCATTGCGAGTGAACACGAATATTGTGAATAGATCTATTAGGGGTGACGGCTCCCGTTTGTATACCCATGCTTGGGGTAGCCAAACGCACTATATTTGTCCTAATAGGTAACCTTGGCAAGTTATCTTTTCCACGAGGACATCTGTCCCTAACCAATATCACTACGGTGATTTCCCTGTTAATGTATTGATGTCATGAGCTTAGATGCAATAAATAATGTTCCCCATGATGATTGTCCCTGTAAATACTAGTATTTCCACTATAACTTGTATTTAACTATTACATTTCAAACCTATGAATTTCACTCAACCTTTGTGTTGACCATTTTTATGCATGTTTATCTCAGGTAATTAAGCAACTTTTGGCATGGAGTGGCATGGACATGAAGATGGCTAAAACTTGTTATCATTCACATTTTATGTTTCTAGATTTTGGGACCTGCCTTTGTAAAACTATGATTTGAAATGAATGATAACATATCTTTTGAATAAACGTCTCTTTTAGGTCATTTTCTATGATTATGATTGTTGTATCCATGAAGTAATACCCTAGATTAGCTTCCGCTGCTATATTGTAAAAATGGGGGTGTTACAGGTCCTGCATTATTCATTGCTGTTCTTGGTTGAACAGTATTAACTGGTCTAGCAGTATTAACTAAAATTGGGCCAGACCTAGTTAAGACTGTTCTTGAAACCATGTTTCTTTTTGGACTTAGGTGAGTTATTTTAGAGAAATTTTGTTTGTTCACCCTTTGAACATTGTTCCAAACTGGTTTTACAAATCTTACATTATTATACCAGTTATTGCAATCATTCTTCAAATGAGCAAAACTACCACACACATGACAAGCTTTGTTGAACATCTCAAAATTACTGCCTAATTTTTAAGACATCTGTTGGTTCCAGTTTCTCTTGTTCCCTTTAGGACTAGGTGTGTTTTGCCTATTTTGATCAACTAATGTTTTCCTAGGAGATTTTACTTGCTCAGTAGACTTAACAAAGTCTATCTTAGCAAAACTAGGTTTATTTTAACATCTCAACTATTTTACTCTTAGGCATATCTTCTTCCTCACTTTCAGACACCCAATCCTCAATAATTATGGCTCCATTTTCTTTCCTAGCATTCTTAGGTTCATTAGTCTCAATAGTAGGCTTTTCAACTACAGACTCACTAATAGATTCATTCACTTCCACAAAATTATCTAGACTAGGATAAACTAAATAAGATTTAGGTGGTATAAAATTCCTAGTATAGGGAGGTAGGACAACATTATACCCTAATCCTGTTTTACACTTATTCATTATCTGTCTGTCTAGAAGTTTACTTAGGATTTTTGATGAATTTTCAAAATTTTATACTGAAAGTTGAACCTCATCTTTTTCTTTTGTAGCCAACTCTAACTTCCTTTTAAACTCTGTAAGATCTAAATCTCTTAAATAGATTTCATGTTTTAAGAGTTTTATATCTTCCTCATACACAGACTCATTTTTCTTAAAGACTAATAGTCTAGCTTCTACAGATTCTAAACCTGTTTTATAAGAGACAACACTTATCCTAGCTGTTCTTAAGTCTTTAACTAATTGTTCATTTTGTTCTTTTAGATTTTTGAACATTCTAAACAAGATGAAGAAAAATTTGAGTCATTAGATACCTCAGAGTTTGTAGAAGAACTTGAACTTGTTGAATAATAAGCCATAAGAGCAAAATTGGTTGAACCTTCTTCTGCTTGGTTACTCCAATCATAGCCAAAGCCATCACACTAAGACAGTAAGGCATTTGAAGTAGTTTCTTCAACTGGCACAATCCTTCTTGTAGGCTCCTTGTTCCTGCTGTCTTGATTCCTAGGTGTCATGCACTCCCTTGCAAAGTGTCCTCTCTTGTGACAGTTGAAACACTCTACCTTAGACTTGTCAAACCAATTCTTTCTTTGTTTTCCATATCCAGCTTCCTTCCGGTATTCTTAAAGAATCTTCTTCCCCTCCTAGTCAGCATTGTAATGTTCTACCTCAAGTCCATCTCTTCTAGATCATTAGGATGGATTTGTTGTAGATCTTCATTTTCAAGTCATGGAGTACTTAGTTAGCTAGCAAAGAAGGAATAAATCATAGCATCACTTAAAATTTCAACAGTTGTTGAGCTATTAGCAGCACCCTGAGTGCTAGTAGTATTAACACTCTAAGCAGTATTAACACTCTAAGCAATATTAACTGCTCTAGTTGCACTGTTAGTGCTGCTTGAGGATAGAAAGGCTACATTGTGTGAGTTTGTGGTTGAGCTAGATGTCCCTTTTTCCTCTAATTCATAAGCCTTCAGGTTGTTAAAGAGGTCATCCAAATTCAATGTCTCAATTTCTGGTTTGTTCCTCCACATAATAGTATGCATAGTCCATTCTTGTGACAAACTTCTCAAGAACTTCTAATTGATGTCTTCTTGAGGGATGACTTCACCATGCATCTACAGTTGACTAATTAGCTTTTGAAGCCTTTCATAGGTTTTCTCAATCACTTCTGTGCTAGATGCAGCAAAGTTTTCATACTGCTACTTCAGAAGATTTTTTTGAGTTTTAGTATTACCTCTAAATCTGTTCTTAATAGCCTGCATCAGTGTCTTAGCATCCTTGTATAAGTTGAACTTTAATTGATGCTCATTAGGTAAGGCCATCAACAAAGTGCTTCTTGCCTTCAACTCTGCCCTTCTTTGTGCCTTCTCTTTAACACTTGTAGAAGGGATAATAGTCTCCTTACCATTAACAGCTTTTGTTACTATAGGTGCATTACCATTTTCTATGATCTCCCATAGAGTGTAATCAATGCACTATAGGTACTGTTCCATCCTCATCTTCCAGAGATCATACTCACCAGGTTGGAGTATGGGTAGCTTGATGGTTTGAGTAGATTGAGAGTCCATTGCTTCTTGAAAAAAATAGATCTTGTGTGTAGTAAAGTTTCTTCTTATTTAAAGCTTCTCACAAGCTCTAATACCACTTGTTGATCCTAATAGAACGGATCTTGAATTCCTTAGCTTATGTAAGGCTAAGTTGTATTGAATAAATTCAAAAACAACTATGATAGAAACTTTGATTGTAAATATCAAAGACTATGCAGAATCTAGTCAATGATACTAAGAAGAATTTCAATGAAACAGTAATGAACAAGATTAATAACAAACAGTTTACGAAACTTTCAGCCTCAATATAATATGAACACTCATAATAGTGTTAGGGTTTACAAAACCTTAAAGCTATAAATAGATTAACAAAACAATGAAAAGATGATATCTATCTCTATGCCCTAGGACCTCCTTTTATACACCAAGGAGTCCTAGTTGATTTACAATATATTACAAAAATTTAGAATATTTACTAAGATCCTTTCTATAGATAACTCATACTTATCACGTAAGTATTCTTGATCTCTAATCAATCTTTATCTTTTCAGCAGTCTTAATTCTTGAGCAGTTGTAACCTTTCAGCAGTTGTAACTTTTTACCAGCAGCATTAACTCTGAATAAGCAGTTGTAACTTTGTACCAACAGCACTAACTGAGTATAAGCAATATTAACTACTTAGAATATTTTTTTCATTCTTCATCAGCAGTATTAAATTACACTAGCAGTACTAACTTTACTCTAGCAGTACTATCTTTACTCTAGCAGTACTAACATTACTAGCAGTAGTAACTAACATCACTAATATACACTAACAGTAGTAACTTACACTAGCAGTACTAACTACTTAGCATATTTTTCATAAAGATTACCAACATCATTAATTTATGCTTAGCAGTACTAACACACACCTGCGCAGTCTTAACTTTAAGATCATCATGAAGTAATTAATCCCAACACTAATGGACTTGCTGCAATCATAAGTAAGTTGGATAAGTTAGGACGTAATATGAAGAAGTTGAATGCGATCCAAGTGGGATGTCAAATCTGCAAAGGGCCTCACCTCGATAAGGAGTGTCCTCTTAACGAGGAAGTCAAGGAGGTTAAAGAGGTCAAATATGGGGAGTTTTGATGCTCGCTCCTTTCAACGGAAGTAATGGAGCAAAGTTTTGTGTAGGTCCACCAGGGTACTATACTCGTACCTATAATCGTCCACCTTATGGGGAGAAAAGACCTAGCTTAGAGGAGCTTATGAATAAACATCAAGAGGAATCAGCACGTAGGTGTACCAAAATGGAAGTGTGGATCAAGAAGCTTTAAGAAAATGCTGAGATAAAAACATGAAACGAAAGTGCCTTCCTTAAAAATCTAAAGACCCACATTGAGAAATTGACTAAGTAACTCTATTCTAGGACTACCAGTGGAGCTCCTACCTCATCTACTAGGGAATGTAAGGCGGTTTATGCTGACCATGAGGCGCCAATTAACCTTACATCTTCAAGTAAGCTTAATAAACTCCTCGGAGTATCTTTTCTATCTAATTCTGACTTTAAGGTAAAAGAAGATGAGAAGACAACCAAGGTCCTACAATGCCAATTGACACCTAAGGAGTTAAACCCAAGAAGTTTTACTCTTCTTTACACTATTGGTAATTTAAACTTTTATGCTATGGCCGATCTAGGTGCTAGTGTAAATGTCATGCCTAGAAGAATATTTGAATACTTGAAGCTGACCAACCTTAGAAAAACCAATATGCTTGTAGAAATGGCCAATATGACAAAAAAGGCATCCTTAAGAATAATTGAGAACATTTTGGTTCAAATCGATAGATTCCTATTCCCTTCTGATTTTGTAATCATCGATAAGACCCCTAATGAAACTATAAATCTAGACAGACCCTTCTTAACAACTATTCATGCCGAAATCAATGTTTTTAAAAAAGAAATTTCATTAGGAATTGGTAATGATAGGGTCAGCTATGATATGGAGAAAAAGGATCATAATTTCACAACCCCTACTAAGAAAATTATTATGATAAAATCTGACCAGGATAACAAGCCTCATACCCTCACAAGTGGCAATAATCCCTTATTAAATTTTGATAGCGAAAGGTCAAGTAACATACGTGATAGGTCACCTAATGATGGGTTACAAGGGCAATACAATAATAAACAAAAAATTATGAAGCTAGATCCAGATATTCCTAGAGCACATTTTTGTAAGCCCATTAAGCAAACTGACAATGAAAAAATTAAGATGTGGCCAACCTATGACCCAAACAAAAATATATGTGATATGGGGGTCAAAATTTATGGGGTGTCTAATGTAGAGACTTTAAGGTTTTGGTACTGTAACTAGGATCATGAAAGAAAAAGTATGAAGGGGAGATGTCTATCCTTTCCTGACTTCCTTTTGGAAAAATACGGAAAGAACCAAAAGGATAAGTTAGTTTGGGATGATAAGTATGTAGAATGGTATGATGTTAGTCCAGTACCAGGAACCTCATCTCAAAAATCTGACAAGCCTAGACCAAGAGGCTATACCTTTAGGGAATGAATGTTAGTTAAAGTCGGGTATACCGACGTAAGTGAACATGTAAAAATGGCATTACTTAAGTTATGGCTAATTGACTATTTCCAAAATGAATCAGAGACTATCGAATTCCACTTTCTAGGGGTTTTTATGATTATAAATGGGTGTTTGACTTAGAAATTGATCAATTAGCAGATGAATATGAACTTAGGATAGGAAAGAAAGGACATATGTTTGATAAGATATGGAAATACTATAAAAAGGTCCATAAAGATAGCACATATTGGTGGAATGACCATGGATTCAAGAAAGATGTACGTGATGAAATAGGAATAGAAATTGAAGAGTATGATCCACCGGAGGTTCAGTGTGAAACTTTCAAAGTAAAAAGATATTCATTTAAAAGCAAACAATGTTTTGTTTGTGTCACCAAAGAAGTAGACGATACTTTACCTCTCGGAAGGAAAAACGGATGAAGGTTCAGAGAAATGATCCGAAATGAGTTTAATGAGGACGCCCATGACGAAACATAGAGTGGGCATAAGTCTAACTTAAAGACTCATTAATAAAAAAAAGTGCTTGTCAGGAGACAACCCGTATATTTATCAATGAATTTCATTTTCTTTCTACATATTAGTTGGTTTGCATGTTTCTCACTATATTTTGCTAGTTTTAGCAGCTAGGAAGCTGATATCGAGATCGGCTCGATCCTTAATTATGTGGTAAACTTAGCTGCTTTAGCAGCAGTTATGGCTTAACAACTATAATTACGACGTAACCTTTTCAATTATGACGTATACCCTTAGTTGGTTACGCTGTAACATATTGAACTAAAACTTTTAAATTACCACATGATTACGGCGTAACCATCGGGGTTACGACGTAACCTTCTTTTCAAAACCTTAAAAATAAGTTCTAAACTATTGCTAAACCTTGTATAATTAAATGAACTTTGTGGGTGTGTTCTCTAAAAACCCTCACGAGACTTCACTCGTCTGGTTGGGCCACCAAGTGGTTTAAAATGCTTGTTGCATATGCTAAATTGTTGGGAATTATGCATTCCTGACTTAGTACTGTTAGTTATATTAGTTAGTACCGCTAGTTGTAATTTGTACTGACAGTACAAAATGTTAGTACTGATGAGATAGTTATTACCTTTAGTATAAAATAGTTAGTACCGTTTATGAGATATGCATGAGATATCTCAGGAAAGGATATGCTTGATCTTTATACATGTTTTATAAATCCCATTAGGGTTTCCTTAGTCTATAAAAGGAACCCTAGGCATAGTTAGTAGATATAGTTCTACACAGATCAATAGAGATCGATTAGCAATCATAGTTTTGTAATCTGTAACCTAGGCAGATTCAAGGTATAATATAAAGTTCTTTTGTGATTCTTAATATTGTTATTCTTAACATTATTGATTAGTTTCCGCATAATCAATAATGTTCAAATCAGTGTTTCATAATTGTTGCTTTAAAATCTATTCAGTAAATGATCCAACAAGTGGTATCAAAGCTTGTATGGAAATTCTGAATAAGAAGAACTCAATTGTAAGATGGCAGAACAAGATACTCCTCTAACCACTATCACAGCAATGAAAATCCCTATCATGAAGAAGGGAGAATATGATATTTGGAGCATGAGAATGCGATAATATATCTGTCACACAGACCATAACCTATGGGATGTTATTGTTATTGGGGATCTAGAAGAAGAGTCTGCATCAACTGGAGAAATATCTGCTCCTCTTGCTCCTAAGATTGCCAAACAACTGGCTGCTAAAAGGAATCAGGAAATAGTTAAGAGCATCTTGCTTTTAGCAATACCTAATCTTAGGAATTAAAGAGCTTCTACAAGATAATGCTGCTGAAGGACTTAATACTGCTAGTTGTAATAGTTAGTACTGCTAGTTATAGTTAGTACTGTTAGTACAATGTTAGTATTGTCAGTATATAGTTAGTACTGTTAGTTAGTATATTAGTGCTGCTTATGAGATATGTATGAGATAAATTAGGAATAGATATGCATGATCTCGGCATAATCTCCTAACGCGTTTTGTAAGCCTATTAGGGTTATCCTTAGTGTATAAAAGGATCTCCATGGCATAGTTAGACATATCTCTTTTAATATATACTTTTATAGTCATCCAATTCATATAATAGTTAGAATCTTTTATTGTAAGGCAAAACATATAGTTGTTTTGTGGTTTGTTCAATATATTGAAAGCTTTGTGAAGGTTCTATGTTCATTGTTTGATTGTTTCTTCTGAGTATATAAAGGTTAATTCCGCATAGTCTTTATATATACACCACAAGGTTTCTAATCTAGTTGTTTAGATTCTAAGCAGAATAAAAGATCCATTCAATTAGAACCAACAAGTCATATTAGAGCAGAGTTAGTTATGAAGAATATTCAAATGTTGAATCTTGTCTATCAAGTCTTCTTAACAATGCTTAAATGTCTCCATGAAAGCTTGAACTTCCATCTGCTCTTGTAATCTTGCAGACTTCAGAATCTTTTGCTTCTGTCATTCCCAGCAAGATATATTCCTAATTTACAATATTATGTTTGTCGTAAAACTCCAAAATTTTCATTTTGATGAATGAAAAGTTGATTAATAATCTGGAATTTTGTGAGAAGAAAAAGATTTAAGCTTATCATGAAAGCTTATAAGCTAGGTTGTTGGCAGAAATATCTCAACAGCTCTTAAATTAATTTTGTTATGGCTCAAACAGTACTAACAGTCACTTAGCAGTACTAAGCTTGGTCTAGCAGTACTAACTTGAACCTAACAGTACTAACTTCTCTCAGCTCTAGAAATATATCCCCAGCAGTACAAACTTAACACTAGCAGTATTAAGCTTATACCTAGCAGTATTAACACCAAGCATAACTTCCTGTACTCTTCTTCAAATATAGACCTGCTCATAGTTCATACCTTTGAAGTTTGTCATACTCCACTCATGCATTTTCTGTTTCTTCCATCCTCCCCTGTTTGACAGGATCCTCTGAAATCAAATACTCTTCTGCATCTGAAATCATAACTTGAGCTTGTCTTCCAATCTTTTGACTTTCTTCATCAACATTGTTAGAGTCTGAGCATGAGACTCCTTAGACTGTTTAAGAGCATTTTCCAAAATGGTAACTTTATCAATCAATTTGGTACACAAATCCATCAATTCTATAAGTTTCAGACTGTCCTCTCCACTTCCAAGTGTGTAACCTTTTGAGAGAGGTGGATCATTGGACTTATAGTTTTTGGCAAACTACCAGCCATAAACGGATTTGATGATTCTTTACCAGTTGCCGTTTGCCCTGGAATAGCCAATGCTTCATTGCAAAAACATGGTGCATTGATAACCATATAGTTTTTAGCAAACTATCAGCTATCAACAGATTTGATTAGTCTTTACCAAGAACTGTTTGATCCTGGACTAGCCAACTATTTGCTGTGAAGCAAGGAGAGTTGAGAACCATACAATTTTTGGTAAATTGTCAACCATAAACGGATTTGAAAAGTCTTTACCACAAACCGTTTGCTTATGGACTAGCCAGTTCTTATGCCTGTTAAGCATGGTGAATTGATGACCATTTGTTGTGTAGATGTAAAACCAACACTAAAAGACCATCCATTCTATCATCAAAGTTCTCATCAAAGTCCTCCCCTCAAATCCAACTATACATCTTTTTATTACCTGCAAATGTTAAACTAAAACATAGAAAATACAACAGCAATACTAACATAGCAGTATCAAGTATAATTAGCATAACTAACTATACTTGTCATAAGAGAATTAATTTCTCTTGGGAACCCAAGCCATTACTGACTTGTTTCTACTTGTTGGACCAATATAGTTAAATTGCTTACAAATACATGATCCAGTATTCTTGTAGACATGATTTATCATCTTTATTTTAGGTCTCCATGCCCAGTACGCTGTAGGCTTAACAACATTTATCCTTTGTTCCCCAACAACACTTGTCATTCTTTTTCCTTTAACAGTATTAATAGAAATTACCTTAGCAGTATTAACTTTGTTATTTAAATTTCTAATTTTAAGTGTCGTTTGTTGGTAAAAAGGTCTTCTTAATGGTGAATGTGACTTTTGAAAATCGTTTGTCCTTGGTTTGGCAACATTTACAGAGGGTACAACAGTATTGAATGACCTAGCAACACTAACTGGTGTTGTAGTTCTTGAAAAGCTTTGCCTAGCAGTACTAAATGGTACTAAACCAGACTTGGTTAAAACTGCTGTTGGAGTAAAATTCCTTCTAGAATTAGAAAAATTTTGATGATTGATCCTCATTGCATTAGTCCAAACTGATCTAACTTCCCTTTGACCAGTTCCCTTTTTTACATTGTTTAAAACAGGTTTTTGTACCATCCTTTTATCAAGAAAATCACAGTCTTTAATTAGATGATTAAAACTCCCACACATAAAACAAGCTTTTGGTGTAAACTGAAATCCAACTCCTAATTTTTTAGGCATTGGAGTATTCTAGCTTGTACTGTTGTTCCTAGGGTTTTGACTAACTTTCATAGGTTGATCAGCTTGCTTAATACTAATTCTTTTACTTTTTGTGCAGGGCAATCCAGAGATCTTGTTACAGGATCATGTAGTGGTGGATAGTGGTTGCTTTCCTAGCTATATGACTAAGTATGCAACAAAGCTTATCCTTTCAGGACTATGAGATTACAATAGAGGTCTTGGTGGCTTTTGGAAGTGATCCCAAAGGAGCGTAAAATAATGGTAAAAGGTAAATTCAGAAATGCTAATTTAGCTTTGATGATGTTTATTTTATAGATGAACTAAGTTTAACCTTTTCTCTGTCTCACAAATGTGTGACAAGAAAAATAGTGTCCTTTTTACTGAGACTGAATGCCTTATCCTGTCTCCTAGCTTTAAGCTTCTTGATGAAAGTCAAGTTGTACTTAGAGCTCCTAGAAAGGATGATGTGTACATCTTGGACTTAAAGAACATTGTTCCCTCTAGAGGTATAACTTGTTTATATGCAAATGCAACAACAGATGAGTCTAAATTATGGCACAGGAGATTAGGTCATGTGAATTTCAAAAATATAAACAAACTTGTTAAAGGTCACCTAGTTAGAGGCTTACCTTCAAAAGTTTTTGTAAATGACCACACTTGTGTTGCCTGCAAGAAGGGTAAGCAACATAAGGCCTCCTGTAAGGACAAGTTAGAAATAATCATCAGAAACCCCTAGAATTACTTCATATGGACTTATTTGGACGTGTCTCTGTAAAAAGTATTAACAAGAAAAGGTACTGTTTGGTTGTGACTGATGATTTCAGCAGATTTAGTTCGGTATTTTTCTTAGCTACCAAGGATGAAACATCTGAAATCCTTTGTAAACTTATCATAGGCTTAGGAAACCAATTGAATCATAATGTTAAAATCCTTAGATGTGATAATGGGACAGAGTTTAAAAACCATGCTATGAATAAATTCTGTGCTAAGAAAAGAATAAAAAGGGAGTTTAGTGTGGCTAGAACTCCACAGCAAAATGGTGTTGTAGAAAGGAAAAACAGGACCCTAATTAACGCTGCTAGAACTATGTTAGTAGACTCACTTTTATCTATCCCATTTTGGGCAGAGGCAGTAAATACTGCCTGTTATGTACTAAATAGGGTATTAGTGACCAAACCTGAAAATAAGTCACCTTATGAACTATTAATATATCACAAGCCTTACAAGATGAACGCTAGGTAGATAGCAATGCAAGAGGAATTGGTGTAGTTCAATAATTTCAGGATGGTTCTGGTTAGCTTTTTGATTTCCATCTTGGCTCCGAAAACAAAGTGCTAAATACCCTTCGACCATCAAAGTGTAGGTACCGCACCTCCACATTAGAACTTAAAAGGGTTAAGAGGAAGTATTGTTTGTTGAAAAACAAAGCTAGGATGTACGGCATAAGGGTTTAGACAAGTGGCAAGGAATAGATTATGATGAGGTTTTAGAACCTGTTTGCCAGGATAGAAGGACAATCCAGGTTTGTTTTTTTGCCTTTGCATCACTAACTGATTTACTGTCTATCCCTAAAGGGGGGCGTAATGTTAAAATAGTGAATCTTCTTCTCCTTTGACACTATTAAGTAGGGAGGTGTATGTCCTAAACCTCCAGGGCTTTACGTTCGATACTAGACTCCATTTTTTTGCTTGGTTACCATTTATCAACAAAAATTAAAATTGATCGGCTCTCAAGTGCTAGTCTTTTTTCATATCTTTTACCAATGCATGTTAAACTTGTCAACACAAGTAACCAGTCTTACACAGTCAACAAATTGGTAATTAGCTTAGAGTGTGATTACTTTAGTTTGATCTTTGAACCACACGCCGCCTATCTTCCAATTTAAAAGAAAAAAAAGGTAAGTAAGATAGAGTGCAACCGTTGGTTATAAAATATTTGAAGACAGGTATATATCTAAACCATGTTGGATCTGGATTTCTATAAGCTACATGTTTTTACATTACTATATAAACATGTTAGTATTGACTCAGACATCTACAAGCTACGTGTAGAATAAGGTTGGTTTTTTACTTTTGTTAGTATATTATTTACACTGTCACAGTTTATTGTTGCAATCCCCTAATTCAAATGTATTATCGAATCGGTCTTTGGTTGTTTGATTGTCTAGATGCGCATGGGACTGATAGTCCCGTTCTGCTTTCACCACAGTGGCTTCTGCCAAAACCCAGGGACGCCTAGATCAATGCATTACCACATGGAGATATTTAAGAAGGTTGATGTCATTGACTCTGACAACTGGGTAGGGTAGTTTCAGCCTTGAAATTATCAACACACACTCTTCTATTATTAATATATATTATCTTAGGGGGTAGCATCGAAGTGGGGAATACGATGGGGTTGATATTTGGACGTCTAAGCTCCATGGAAAAGTTCATGTCGTCGGTGATGTTGTGCATGCGGTCTAGAGATAGTCACAAACTTATTATAAATCCTAGATCACAAATTAGTATTAGCAAATGTTCCTTTCAAGAGACGTTGTATACATCGACTGGAATCAACCTGGTACGCGCAACTAATCCAAAGGCCCTTTCAGATGGTCTTAGGTTCTATGAACGTGATGGGTCTCCCATTAGGGACGTCGGTCAACGAACACCTTCTTCATGTTAGTACATGTTTTTTCTTTATTATGTGGTCTTTGGATGTGAATTCACTTATGCAAGCTCTTATTGATTTTTGTGTTTGCCAAGAGGTTACCCTATCACAACGCCTACTTCTATCAACAGCGTGGGTATTTCTGGCACATTCGAATCCAGTGGTCGTATACCTCATATCAAAATCATAGGTCAGCCAACTTGCTTTTGATTCTGTTATGTGTCGCATGTTTATCGATTTGTGGTGGACACTTACTTTTACTGTACGAAAGTAAATTTACATTTACAGACCTTCGCCTTCGTATGCTTTGTTGTTTAGCATGTATTTATTAACTGTTTATCTATTAGATTTCTCTAGTAGGTATTGATAATAGCTTATTCGGTGGCGATTACAGTTTGTACAATAACAATTTAGCTGTCCATTTAGGTACCCAAGGTGTTTTCTTTATTTAATTTATTTCCATGTTTTCGCCATTGGCTATTTTTTTAAAATTTCATGTTGTGCTTATTACTGCAGGAGAGAGGGTCAAGACACCCAAGAGGAACTCGAAAAGAGAGACCTTAAAGCAGAGTTGGAGGAGCATGAGCGGAAGCACTTCTCATCTAAAGAAAATAGTTTTGGAAGTAAGTTCACGCTATCTTTATCTTACTTTTATTTTTGTTGTATCCTTCACAAAATATTAACCTTCTTATGCTGATTTTATTATGGTTTCAGAGGACTGAGATCGTAGAGAAAGTGGTCATCATTTGCTAGAACGTTAGCACGTAACTTATTATTTCATTTGATTATGCATATACCGTATTATAGTGTCACTTGTGAGATGCGAGATTCTTTTTTTGTTTAAAGAGAAAATCCAAGGGCGTTGATTATTACTCGTGAAAACTCACCACCTAGGGAGAACGTGCATGAAGAGAAGTTGTCAAGTAGCATGACTCATTCCAAAAAATGATTTTGCTAATGTTCGGGCTTGGAGGAGGCCATGCTGCATAGGTAATTGATTTCTATAAATTTATGCATCTACATGGATCCATGAAGTGCTGCTGTGAAAGCGACCCATTTTTACGGAGTGCATCATGCTTTAAAGAATGCTTTCTTTTTCCTCCTTGGGATGCACACACCCGGAAAGAAAATCTGGTATGTGTAATTCCCACAATGATTTGATGGGATCAATCGTCACGATTGATATTCTAACCACAACGTCGTGTTTTGATGTATGTATAAAAGCCATTCATGTCATAAGTTGTGGTTATGAAGATAAATCCAAATGGGGCAAAGAGGTAAAAACTATGTTCATTTGAATTTAAACAGTATTTTTTTCTCTTGGTGTGTAACACCTCTATTTTTACCATATAGCAGCGAAAGCTAATCTGGGGTATTACTTCATGGATACAACAATCATAATCATAGAAAACAACTTTACAAGAGAAGTTGTTGAAAAATTTAGTTATCATTCATTATAATCAGAGTTTTTACAAAATGCAGGACCCAAAATCTAAAACATTATGTTTAAATGATAACAGTTCAGCCATCTTCGAGTCCATGCCACTTCGTGCCGCAACTTGCTTAATTACCTAAGATAGACATGCTAAAAAGGGTCAACACAAAGGTTGAGTGAAATTCATAGGTTTGAAATGTAATAATTGAATACAAGTTATAATGGAAATATTGGCATTACTAGGATAATTATCATGGAGAACATTTAATATCATGAAGAACAGTATTATCATGGGAAAACAGTTGAATATTATCATATGGTTGAATGCAAGTCATTATAATGGTAATAATTGCAACGAATACAATTATCATGGAAAATCAGGCTAACATTATTTATTGTACCTAAGCTCATGACATGAATACATTAACAAGGAAATCACCGTAGTGATATTGGTTAAGGACAGGTATCCCCATGGAAAAGATAACTTGCCAAGGTTACCTATTAGGATAAATATAGTGCGTTTGGCTACCCCAAGCACGGGTATACAAACGGGAGCCGTCACCCCCAATAGATCTATTCACAATATTCGAGTTCACTCGTAATGCAAGTAATTAATGATTCATGATAAGGAAATAATGGCACTGGAAGCTACTTAGGTAATAATATATCTGGATAGCATACAGTTGGAAAAACACTTGCATTCATGGTTTATATCATGTATCATAGGTTTATAAAGTATTCAAAAGATTGAAATGTGGGGTTATGAATTCATTAAGCCTTTGAAAAGTAATCACATTGTTATAAGATAAACGAGTATGTAAAAGAGTTTGTAACAAGCATGTATCCCCCTCGCGGGTTTATAAAACATTCAAAAGATTAAAAAGCGAGGCTATGAACTCACCTGGTAGGTAGATGTAATAAATATTCTGAAATGAAAGCTGACGACCTTATCACAATCTTAACCGATGAATTTTGATATGGTAAAATGATAATAAATAGCCACGTCACACTACCTAAGTAGAATATGTCAAGTCTTAGAAAGATTTTACTTTAGAACTTTGGTTTAAGAGTTATGAGTTTGATTGAAGAGTTTGGAATTATTGTATCACTGTTCGGGCCATCATAATTCAGAAGTCATTCAGTAAACGTTTGAGGAGCTAGGGCACTTTAAATCGTAAACCCAACAACTCAGTCAGAACGTAATACCAAGATGAAACCTCTTAATATGAAGCTCCCTAGTATTGTGGTACAATATAGCTTCCGGATGATCGGTTTTAAGCGTTTTATTCAATATCTGGAAATGTTAAGCACGAGAAGCATTAATTAAAGTTATGTCTGGTAAGGTTTTAAACATGATTTTATACTTTTTCAAAATGTTACATTTTAGACCCTACGGTTTAGGGAAATTGCAAATAGACCCCTGGGGTTCGCATTTTTACGACTTTGGTCCTTCAACTTTGAAAGATATACCAAGTAAACCTTGGACTTTGAAAAGTGGGGACATAATAGACCCCTTTATAGTTTTAACTTGGTAAATGGACTTATTAGCCCTTTAGTTATAAGTTTCTGGAATTTACGATATATACCCCTTGCATGGATTATAATTACAAAACATGTCCAAATTGCCATGCAAGCTTATTTTAACATTTTTTTTAGACATTTATAAGTTATAATAAACTAAAAATATGAAGTTTTAACGACATCAAAGTTTTAAATAACGATTGTTAAGTAGGAAAGCAAAACGGGTCAATAATTTGGGTTTCAAAACGTAAACGCTTGAGGGTGTTTTTAAGTTCTAATTCTTTCTTAATCAATAATGTGGTTATTTTACCTTATTAAGCATGATAGGATAGATTATAACAAATTTAATTATTTTAACATTTTAGTTTTAAGAAAAAACACATAAAATTAGGGTTTCGGGGTGTACGGTTTTGGATCAAAACGAAAAAATGTGCATGATTGAGTTATGAACTTTAAAAAAGAGTATATTTAGGTCATTAGGAACATTATATGGGTATAGAAGAAGAATTGAACATGCAATTACTGGGTTGAGCTTCAGGGAAAAAAAAATGGTGGAATGGGTTGTTTATCAGGGCAGAGTATTTCCTCTCGTTACGCTAGTATCTTATTCTGAGGCTTCAAATCTTAAGGGGTTTCACTTCTTAGACTTTAATTTATGGATAAAGGTCATAAGGGAGCAAAGAATTGCTTCCTAATGGGTTATAGAACGATGAAGTGGGTGCTTGCAAGTTGTATTGAGACATAAGGTCCCTATTTATAGGTAAATTCCTTCTTGGTGCCAGGAAGCTAAGATATTTATGGTTCTGATATGGGACGTGTGTATATGCTAGTAGATGATTTTTGAAGTCTATATTATGAATGTGGAGGTCTAGAAACTAGAATGGAGGTGTTGGATACCTTAGTTGATGCCATGTGTAAGGATGGAAGAAACAAGAATATTCATGAGACCATGTGCTATCAACATTTGACCAAAGGACATGGTCTAAGCAGTGGTAAAGCAGCTTGAGGGTTTCTAGAAGAGGTTCACATTGGTTATTTGCACTTGGAATGGTTTGAAATGGGTCAAAATTGAGTATGAAAGGGTTCGGGTCAGTTTTGGAGCTCGACGTGTTGTTCAAGGGTTTTTCCAAGGTACATTGTGTTTTTAATGATTGAATATAGATTAAATAGGTTGTTAAGGTCTAGGATTAAAGTAATTAGCAAAGATTAGCAATTGTTTTGGGTTAAAATTGAAGAAATGAGGTCACGGGCTTGATTAGGACACGTTTAGGGTTTTCTTGACTTTCTTGGTTTATATTTTGCATACTCTTGATTAGGAATGATGGAATACATATCCTAGAGCTTAATTAAAGTATTATTAATGAAGTTTGATCGTTGGTTTTAGTTAAAATGGGTTGAAATTGAAAGAATAAACTGTAGCTTAGAATTAGGGTTCATATAAGGCTTTTAGGGTTTTCTAGCTTTGTAATTCTCATACATTGTTGAAGCAAGGATGGTTAATGATGGATAAAGGTTTGTAAACTCATTTTATGTGTTTACAATTACTCTTGGTTGCTTACTTGAGAATGAAGAGGTTAGAAACGAGAAAACGGGTCAAAATCATAATTAGGGCACAATTAGGGTTTTCTGGATTCGTTTCTTGTATAATT
The DNA here is from genome assembly GCA_026074375.1 of Tanacetum coccineum. Classification (NCBI taxonomy): domain Eukaryota; kingdom Viridiplantae; phylum Streptophyta; class Magnoliopsida; order Asterales; family Asteraceae; genus Tanacetum; species Tanacetum coccineum. The sequence goes on from BQNB010031319.1 coordinate 17,469, forward strand.
GAAGTAGAATGACGAAATGATGATGGAATAATGATTGAACATGATTGATAATGTTGTAAATTCAGTTATTACAACTTATTTTGTTATTGGTTTAGGTTTATAATGGATAAAAACGAAGAAACGAGTCATGGTTTAGAAACTAGCTCGGTTTTAGGGTTTCTGACTTTTGAATTAGGGTTTTAAGAGTAAAAATGTATATGTTTAACACCCCCAAATTTACACGCAGCGGAACCATTTGTGTGTTAAATAATAGTACAATAGTCATAAGAGATAAAGAACGACTCAAAGAGACGTTCAAAACAAACAACCATTCCATTGCATATTTATCAAAGTTAACAGCGTAGTCCCAAGAGATCATCACCATACATAAACTAAGTTTTATTTAAACAAACTAAAACAAGTTTTTAATGAGGAATGGGTTTTTAAATGATGGACAAAAGTTTAGCGCAATTCCTCCACACCAGTGCCTCCAAGCCTTCATACTTCAATTACCTGAGATGAAACATGCTAAAAAGTCAACACGAGGTTGAGTGAATTCATAGGTTTGATAATTGATAAAAGAATTGAACACAAGCATAAAAATAATCATATGCTTCATATAGACTTGTTGATCAGACAAGCTAATAAACAACAGTTGCATTGAGCTCGCGACACCGATCCCATTGACGAAATCCATAATCAATTAATAATATAATGAATGCCCCCAGGCTAGGTATTTTCGTCAGATACCTACTTACATCTCCATACAATATGTCCGTACATTGGGAGTGCTCACTTTCCCGGATACAAACTTCCCAAAAACCGAACCGGGTTGTCAAGCCCATAGCGCTATTAATTGTATGAGCGGCTACCCATCATAGGTAGTTGACGGCTCACGATTGGGGTCTTATGACGAAAGCTACTCAAGCAACAACATATATCCACAAACGGGTCCAAGCATATAAGAAGAAAACTACTTGCGTTCGTTTTATAAAAACTAGCATGCATCTCCCTCGCGGGGTTTTATAAATACAGTTTAAAAGTTGAAAAGCGAGGCTATAAACTCACTTGATAATGCCGGAAGAAAGATAGATCGGCGATAAACGAACTCGGTCGTCGGCACGAAATCACCCGGAACCTATACAACATGTATGGGTTTTAGGTTTCTATGTCGGTCAAAATTAATAATGACGACAAAAATAGACACTCCCAATGTACGGACATATTGTATGGAGATGTAAGTAGGTATCTGACGAAAATACCTAGCCTGGGGGCATTCATTATATTATTAATTGATTATGGATTTCGTCAATGGGATCGGTGTCGCGAGCTCAATGCAACTGTTGTTTATTAGCTTGTCTGATCAACAAGTCTATATGAAGCATATGATTATTTTTATGCTTGTGTTCAATTCTTTTATCAATTATCAAACCTATGAATTCACTCAACCTCGTGTTGACTTTTTAGCATGTTTCATCTCAGGTAATTGAAGTATGAAGGCTTGGAGGCACTGGTGTGGAGGAATTGCGCTAAACTTTTGTCCACCATTTAAAAACCCATTCCTCATTAAAAACTTGTTTTAGTTTGGTTAAATCAAACTTATTTTATGTATGGTGATGATCTCTTGGGACTACGCTTTTGAACTCTGATAAATATGGAATGGAATGGTTGTTTGTTTGTTTTAAAACGTCTCTTTGAGTCGTTCTTTATCTCTTATGACTATTGTACTATTATTTAACACCCAAATGGTTCCGCTGCGTGTAAATTTGGGGGTGTTAAAATATGAAAGATTATGAATAGAATAATTAGTGTTTACACATTGTATATTGAGTGTAGTAGCTTGTACAAAAGTGGTGGTGAAGAAATTAGAATGAAAATGGAGGTAAAACAGCTATTTTAGAGATCATGCTTAATGACTTGTACATTGAGCTTTTAGAGACTTGTACTTTGACTTGAAGAGATTTTATATTTCAAATGAGATGTTATATTGCTTGTACATATGCTTTAGTAGCTTGTGAATTCACTTTAGATGTTAATCCTTCATGGAATTAGGGTTTAGAGGCATCCGATAACGGTTTAAAACCCGTTTTGATATAACATTGCGAATAGTACATTATAGGAATAATGTACCTTGTAAAAGGGATATGATGATATTGACTTGACATGTTATGATATTTGCTTGACATATATGAAGATAGGATGGTCATAGATAAGTTGCGTCAGCTTGTCTAGTTTAGTTATGACATACTGAGAAATATAAGTAATGTAATAAAGCGAAAAATTTCCCCGTATAATTGTGATCATAGTAAAATAGGTTTTGCATTTGATGAAAATTCTTAGGTTGTTATAGTCTCCACCCCTTACAGAAATCTCGTCCCGAGATTTAATTTAATGGTAGTGATAGGTACTGGGCTGAATTTTGGTTAATCAAGTCACAAGTGTAGTGTTTGATGCATTTATTAATTATGTTGCGCCACAATAATTATAATTACCTCCTTTCACACGTCTACTTATTTTTCCTAAGACCACACCTCTTTTGATGACAAACTAATAGGAATTCTTTAGATCTGATTAAACTGGGTGGATAGAATACGTTTGCGCTTTCTCAGACGTAAGAATCGTTATTCATTAACCTTTAAAAGTCAACAATCAATAAGAATGCTATCACAAGTCTTTGTCAAAATTTTCATACCTAGTGGTATTGAAATCATTTGACATTGCATAGATTCTTGTGTGTTTCCTTGTTATTATGTTGCAGAATATAACAGAGAATTTTAGTATACGAAGATCATGGAATGAGTGATGTTAAGGAATGATTATGAATTTGTAAGAGAGTTGCTAATCACGTGAGATACAGATTTGGAAATGAATAGATATTGAAGGTAATAATGATAATGATTAAGGGATTGTTTATACAAACGGATTGAAAGAAACTTGTTTGTACATATGTTATATACTTAAGCCTACTTATTTATAATTAGTCACTTACAAAAAGAAGCGTCCAACTCCTTGTAACTGAGAATTTATAAATTCATAGTTCAGGGATTTATAATTTCCTTATTCAAATGAAGAAGTGACCTAATTCATTTCAATAAGATGATCATAAATCGTCTTACCTAAGCATAAAAACATGATATGGTAGTGTGTAGAAAATGATATGATCATGAATGGTTAGATAATATTGAGATGTTGATTGTACTGATGCCCATATAATCAAGGATGAAAATTTATGTTGCAAAGGTATGAGGAGATATTTAGAGTTTGAGTATGATAGAATCGACAAACAATGTTGAGTTTTGATATCACCAGATAACAAGATGTAACGGAATTATCTCTTTATTAATTCATGGATAAATTTACATATGAAACTCTAAAAGAGTTGATACTTATGCTACGTATCTCATAGAAGTTTTCTAGAATAAAAGTAACAAATGACAAGGATTGTAGCTTGATGATTAGTGTTTTTAGATTGAAGAAGTTTCTAATGAGAGTTGAATATCTTTGAGAGTTGTTTCTAGAGTAGCAAGCTCATCTCTAAGTATGCTTTCTTATAGCCTTGTTGTTTTTGCAGTACTTGGTCTGGTGACCTATCTTGTTGCAAACCTGACACTTAACACTGCAAGGTCCCGTGTGATGTAGTCTACATCTCTTACATAAGGGAAGGATCCTAGCATATCCATTGGTGGTAGTATAAGTTTTGAAGGTTTCTTGTCTTCTATTCTGCTGGTGGTGGTAATCATCGTTACAGTTGTGATTGTTGTGGTTATTTTGGTAGTTGTCATTTTTGCGATTATTAAAGTAGTTATTGTTGTTGTGGTATTTGGGATAGTTGTTGTTGGTGGTGGTGTTTCCTCTATCTTCAATCTTTCTTTTGTGATCGTTGATTCCTTTCCTTGCTACTGGAGTTCCGCTTGTCCTAGTGTTTTTGTTAGTATTGTCAGTATTTGCTAAGTTAGCAGCTTGTGCTTTCAAAGCAATAGCAACACTGTCAGCAACTAGTTGCCGGATGGCATCCTGAGTCATGGCTGGTGCTGCAGATGTTGATGTTCTCTTAGGAGGCATCTATCAACATATACAAGACAACACAGAATGAGAATCCATAAAATGATATAGCCATATCACAGGTATGAGAATAATTCTTTAATATTGAAGGATACAACAGAAAGTTTTAGAATTTAAGACTTTGAGAGGTAGATAATGGAATGAGTAATCCGATAGGAGGCTTAGATATAAAGGTTTGAGAGAATCGAATGGTAAGAGAATCGTTCTTCAGGATATAGGATAGATAATCTTGATAAACACAATAGTTATCGTAAAATAACAAAGTATAACGGAATCACCATTGTATAAATAACTTGTCTATAAAATTTACATAGCAAAATTTGACAAGTGTTATTATTCATACATCTAATGGTGGGATTCTAGAAAATTGTAAACGATACAGATCTAATATGGTGGTTCTCCCTTGAGTTCTTGGATCTCGTTCAGAAGACTCTTGATGACGAATCTTGATATCTTCCATGATTATTCCCAGTGATGAACGTTAAATTCTTTGGGGACTGGTTTACTTCCCAATGGTCGCAATATGATCCATAATGAATTATCTAACTCTGCGAAGATAGACTCATTAAAGAGATAGTTTGGTGGTGAGGTAGTTGACCTAACCGGTGATGAAGATCCTACTGATGAAGATGTAGACATTGGATTAGGTGATTTAACAGGAGTCTTAGCGCCTTCCGGTGATGAAATCTCCTTGGGAGGAAAGAAATCTCGGGAATCAGACATCGATGGAGGTACAATAGCTGGTAAAGCAATAATAACTTGGGATGGTGGAATGACATCATATGCTTGTATATACGGATCATCATGTAAAGGTGGGAATAATAGTATGTCCAATAGATACTTAGTGAAATCGTCTGAAGAGTTAGGAGAAATGTTTCCTGGTGAGGCTGGGAAATAGTTCAGAATGTTCGTAGAGGAAAAAGTATTCTCATTATCGGAATCGGATGGGACGACAGTAGAATGAGGGGACGAAGACATCGTTCTGTTAACAACCCAGTCGTAAATAACATAAGTTATTTATGTAATAGTATAATAGATATGTATCTTTACTTACTTGTTCCGGAATGTAGTGGCACGGAGGACTTTGATGGCTGAAAAAGAAATGTGGTTATAGTTAAGGTTTTGACCTTGTTCTCTATAACCATGGCGCTGATACCAATCTGTAACACCCCCATTTTTACAATATAGCAGCGGAAGCTAATCTGGGGTATTACTTCATGGATACAACAATCATAATCATAGAAAACAACTTTAAAAGAGAAGTTGTTGAAAAATTTAGTTATCATTCATTATAATCAGAGTTTTTACAAAATGCAGGTCCCAAAATCTAAAACATTATGTTTGAATGATAACAGTTCAGCCATCTTCGAGTCCATGCCACTCCGTGCCGCAACTTGCTTAATTACCTGAGATAAACATGCTAAAAAGGGTCAACACAAAGGTTGAGTGAAATTCATAGGTTTGAAATGTAATAGTTGAATACAAGTTATAGTGGAAATACTGGTATTGCAGGGACAATCATCATGGGGAACATTATTTATTGCATCTAAGCTCATGACATCAATACATTAACAGGGAAATCACCGTAGTGATATTGGTTAGGGACAGATGTCCCCGTGGAAAAGATAACTTGCCAAGGTTACCTATTAGGACAAATATAGTGCGTTTGGCTACCCCAAGCATGGGTATACAAACGGGAGCCGTCACCCCCAATAGATCTATTCACAATATTCGCGTTCACTCGCAATGCAAGTAATTAATGATTCATGATATGTAAATAATGGCACTGGAAGCTACTTAGGCAATAATATATCTGGATAGCATACATTTAGAAAACACTTGCATTCATGGTTTATATCAGGTATCACAGGTTTATAAAGTATTCAAAAGATTGAAATATGGGGTTATGAATTCATTAAGCCTTTGAAAAGTAATCACATTGTTATAAGATAAACGAGTATGTAAAAGAGTTTGTAACAAGCATGTATCCCCCTCGCGGGTTTATAAAACATTCAAAAGATTGAAAAGCGAGGCTATGAACTCACCTGATAGGTAGATGTAATAAATATTCTGAAATGAAAGCTGACGACCTTATCACAATCTTAACCGGGGAATGTTGATATAGTAAAATGATAGTAAATAGCCACGTCACACAACCTGAGTAGAATATGTCAAGTCTTAGGAAGATTGTACTTTAGAACTTTGGTTTAAGAGTTATGAGTTTGATTGAAGAGTTTGGAATTATTGTATCACCGTTCGGGCCATCATAATTCAGAAGTCATTCAGTAAACGTTTGAGGAGCTAGGGCACTTTAAATCGTAAACCCAACAACTCAGTCAGAACGTAATACCAAGATGAAACTCCTTAATATGAAGCTCCCTAGTATTGTGATATGATATAATCGGTTTTAAGCGTTTTAATCCATATCTGGAAATGTTAAGCACGTCAAGCGTTAATTAAAGTTATGTCTGGTAATGTTTTAAATGTGTTTTTATACTTTTTCAAAATGTTACATTTTAGACCCTAGGGTTTGGAAAATTGCAAGTAGACCCCTAGGGTTTGCATTTTTACGACTTTGGTCCTTCAACTTTGAAAGATATACCAAGTAAACCTTGTACTTTGAAAAGTGACATAATAGACCCCTATAGTTATAACTTTGATAAAATGACACTTTTAGTCCTTTTAGTTATAAGTTTCCAAAAGTTACGATATATACCCCTTGCATGGATTATAATTACAAAACATGTCCAAATTGCCATGCAAGCTTAGTTTAACATTACAATAGACATTTATAAGTTATAATAAACTAAAATATGAAGTTTTAACGCAACACAAGTTTAAAATAATGATTCGTTAGGCTAGGAAGCAAAACGGGTCAAATTAGGGTTTCAAAACGTAAACGCGCGGGTTTTAAGTTCAAATTCCTTCATTAATCAATAAAGTGGTTATTTTAACATTAGTTAAGCATGCTAGGATAGATTATAACAATATTTAATCATTATAATATTTAGTTTTAAGAAAAACGCAAAATTAGGGTTTCGGGTGTACGGTTTTGGATCAAAATGGAAAATGAGCATGAATTGAGTTATGAAACTTTAACAAGAGTATATTTAGGATCATATGAACATTATAAGGGTGTAGGAGCAGAAGTAGAACATTCAAAACCTGGGTTTGAGCTTCAAGGATCAAAAATGGTGGAAACGGGTCGTTTCGGGTAGTATTTCCACTCGTACGCCTTGGTGTAAAAAAAGATTCTTTACTCCGGGCTTACAATTCCATCAGGGCTTCACTTCTTGAACTTCTTTAATGATCCTAGGATCATATGGGAGCAAAGGATTGCTGCCTTATGGGTTTGAGAAAGAAGAGATGTGGTGCGAGTTGTAATGAAGGATGTATGCCTCTATTTATAGGTAAATCTCAACTTGGAGGCCAAGGAACTCATATGATCTATTCATGGACATGTGGAGGGTCTAGTAGGTGATGTGTGGGAGCTATGGTGTGAGTTGTACAAGCTAGAATGATAGATTAATGTGTTAGATAGGCTAAATACTTGCCACGGCTGATATGAACTCAAAAGGGTTCATGTGGCTTTGATTTTAACCATGGGATTGTTAAAGAAGGTGGGTAAGCTGCTCCAAGGTTTCTAGAAGGAGTTTATGCAAGTGCCTTGCACATGGTTAGGGCTAAAATGGGTTAAAGAAGCCAAAAATGGGGTGCGGGTCTGTTTTGGACTCGGCATGGTTTTCACAAGTTTTCAAGCTTTTATTTCATGTGTAAATGATTAAGGATTGTTAATACATGTTCCCAAGGTCTGATATAAGAATTATTAACAAGGATTAGTAATTGGTTTGGGTTAAAACGGGTTAGAATTGAAGAAATGGGGTCACGGGTCCAACTAGGGCTCGTTTAGGGTTTTCTTGACTTTCTTTGCTTATAATTCGAATATTATTGATTGGGAAGGATGGAATACTGATCATTGGACTTATATAAAGGATTATCAATGAGGTTTGATCGTTGGTTTTAGTTAAAATGGGTCGAAATTGAAAGAATAAGATGTGGGTTAGATTAGGGTTTATATTGGATTCATTAGGGTTTTCTAGGCTTTGTAATTCTTGTATATTGTCAAAGTAATGATGGATAATGATGGATAATGGTTTTTAAAGATTGTATTAAGGATTAATAACAAGAATTGATAGGTGGTTCGGGTTTAAAATGGGCAAAAACGAGTAAACGGGTCCAAAGTTCCAATTAGGGCACAATTAGGGTTTCTTGATTTCAATTTGCATTTTACAAAGCTCATCTTAAGAGTGAAAAAGTTGGAGAAGAATGTCAAGACAAATAAATCTAGGAGAAGGGCCAGGATAGTTATTTTAGAGGATGAAGATGCTAAAGAGGATTCTTCTAAACAGGGGAGGAAGATCTATGAAATTGATAAAGATCCTACAACCCCATTGGTACAACCTGAGCAAGACATGGAATATGATTTTGATGTTAGTACTACTGAAGGATTTACTACTTCCAGTGTACCTATTACCACTGCTAAGCTAGAGATTAGTACTACTAATATATTAGTTAGTACTGCTGGTGCAGTAGTTACCACTGTTAGTGCTTCTATTAGTATTGTCAGTCCTCCAAGTGTTTCTACTGCTGAAGACATTAGTGGTGCTGAGACACTAGTGTATATTAGGATGAGTGCATCTAAAGACAAAGGGAAAGCAATAATGACAGAACCTAAGCCTGAACAAACCACTACAAAATTGCAACAAAGGCAAGAAAGAGTTGGCTTTGAAGGATATATAAGGTTGCAAGAATAGTTTAATGAAGAAGAAAGGCAAAGGTTAGAAAGACAAGAAGAAGAAAAGTATGATCTTGAAAAAGCAGTAGAATTACAAAAGCAGTTGGATGAAAAGGAAGAAGTTGTAGCTAAAGTTAATCAAGCTCATGATATTGATTGGAGTGATCCTGTTGTGCTAAGATATCATGCAGTTCATAATAGATCTTTCTCTATAGCTGAAGTAAGGAAGAATATGTGTATATATTTGAAGAATCAAGGAGGATACAAGTAGAGTAATTTCAAGGGAATGAGCTATGAAGATATGAGACCTATATTTGAAAGAGTATGGGATCAAAATCATGCTTTTGTACCTAAGGATTTTGAGATTGAAAAGGAAGTTATGAAGAGATCAGGATTTGATCTTCAACAAGAATCTTCAAAACAAGTTAAAGAAGAGATATTTTAGCAAGATGATGTTATAGTTGAACAAGTTGTAAAAGAAAGTTCTAGGAAAGATGAAGGAAGACTGAAAAGAAAGACATCATAAGCTAGAGAGGACAAGAATAACAGACATAAGATGTCGGATGATCCAGAAAAACTGTGAAAACCTTACGATCGTTGTAGCTCTAGGTTGTTTAGACCTTTAATCTAAGAAATGATAATATAGGCGGAATATTCAAACATAGAATCAATATTATCATAACAAGGTTTTACCAAACATTCACTACAGCCTCAATATTATTTTATCAGAATAATACGGTTACATCAATGAACTGTAACAGGGATAAAGGACAACCTTGATTACCTTGAGGCTACACCAACTCTATACTAGACGTCTACATCTTCTTGTGAACACACACACACTTTTCTGGATGCCTAAAAGTATGTGTCTATGATGTCTTTATATAGGGAGAGATCATGACTTACAAAGGAAGATAATAAATACAATAAGGAAACTAAATCTTTTAATCTTTATCTTTATTCTTCTTGAGCATATCTTTTAGTATCTTCTGATATCTTCCATCTTTTGTAGAATATACTCCACCAGCTTGAAGAATCTCTTATTGTCGATTTAGGTCCTTTTCCTTTAAGTCCTTCGAATGTCACTAAGGTCTAAGGATTGAGGGAAGATTATTTTTGTGTTTTTATATTTTATGAAAGCAAGTAAAATCTCGGTTTGAAGGGGGTTTGATTAAACTAATTACTACTCCTAATTATGTTCTAATTTATAGAAAAGTAAATGTGATGGAAAACTCTTATGGTTAAACAAATTTTTTTTTTTTTTTTTTTTAATGTTTCACCTAATAAAAACCAACTCAATCTTGGAGTTGGCTCAAAACGTATAGTCTTTTCGATCGATTCAGGAATGAAACATTCTTATTCTAACAATGATACATGTTTTAGCATTGATGTCATTAATGAAATCTTAGAAGAAGATTTTGATTCTCTACTCGATGAGGGAAGCAAAATCCTTTATTTCATCAAAGGAACTCCCCTCGAAGATAAAATCTTTGCTGAATTTGATGAATTCATAGCCATGAATATCAAAGAAAATACTGAACCCAAAATCAATGAAAAAATAGCTTTTGAAAAAATCACATTCGATACAGACTATAAAATCAAGAAAACTCTAGAACCTCCTACGGATCTTGAACTCAAACCTTTTCATGATCACCTAGAATATGCATTCTTAGAAGAACCTTCTTTTCTTCCTGTGATCATTTCATCTCAGCTCTCTGAACAAAACAAAGATAAGCTCATCTTTGTTCTTAAAAGACACAAGCAAACTTTTGCTTAGAAAACAACAAACATTTCTCGTATCTGTTTGTCTTTTTGTAAACATAAAATTCAACTTCTTGATGACAAAAAACCAGATGTTCAAAAGCAAAGATGATTAAACCTAAACATGAAATAGTTAAACTCCTTGATACTGGAATAATATATCCAATCGCTAATAGCCCTTGGGTAATCCCCATCTATTGTGTCCCAAAGAAAGGTGGTATCACAACAAATGAAAAAGATGAACTGGTCCCAACTAGAACCATTACGGGTTGGCGAGTTTGTATTGACTATCGTAAACTCAATGAAGCAACCACGAAATATCACTTTTCATTGCCATTCATGAATCAAATGCTAGAAAGACTCGGAGGAAATAAATACTTATGTTTCCTCGATGGTTTTTCTTGATATTTCTAAATACCGAACGATCCTATGGATCAATCAAAAACTACCTTAACTTGCCCTTTCGAAACATACGCTTATAGGCACATGCCTTTTTATCTTTGCAATGCACCATCTACTTTTCAGAGGTACATGTTAGCAATCTTTCATGACATGATCGAAGAATCTGTGGAAGTATTCATGGACGATTTCTCTGTCTTTGGAAACTCTTTCAATAATTATCTCTACAATATCGACAAAATGCTCAAACACTGTAAAGAAGCAAGTCTTATGCTAAATTGGGAAAATGTCACTTCATGATTAAAGAAGAAATTGTTCTCGGACATAAAGGGTTCGAAGCAGGACTTAAGGTTGACAAAGCAAAAATCAACGTAATCTCTAAACTTCCACCCCTAATAATGTGAAAGGTATTAGAAGCTTTTTGGGACATGCCGGATTTTTCCGACGTTTATAAAAGACTTCTCTGAAATTGCCCGTCCTCTAACAAAATTGCTTGAAAAAGATACTCCATTTGATTTTAATGATGAATGTCACAAAGCATTCAATTCTTTAAAATAAAAACTCACATGCACTCCAGTAATCATAAGCCCAAATTGGAATCTCCCATTTGAGCTGATGTGTGATGCAAGTGAATTCGCAGTTGGAGCAGTCTTAGGACAAAAAGATGTAAAACATTTTCACCCTATCTATTTTGCAAGTAAAACTCTAAATGCAGCTCAGCAAAATTATACAGTGATAGAAAAAGAACTCATGGCTGTAGTTTTTGCATTTTATAAATTCAGACCCTATATGGTGTTATCCAAAATAGTTGTCTACATTGACCACTTATCTCTTAGACACTTATTCAAAAAGGAAGATACTAAACCACATGTCATACGTTGGATATTGTTATTGGAAGAATTTGATATAAAAATAAAAGACAAAAAAGGTGTAGAAAATATTGCCTCCGATCACTTATCTTGAATTGAAAATGAGGAGACAAGTGAAGATGATGAAAATGATTATAACTTTCCTGGTGAAACCCTTATGGAAATTAATACCAAAGAAATACCATGGTTTGCAGACTTTGCAAACTATTTGGTAGGAGAAATTATACCTAAAGGGATGATGTATCAACAAAAAAAATAAATTCTTCTCTGATTTAAAAAACTACTTTTGGGAAGAACTACATCTTTTCAAAGTATGTCCTGACGGTATGATTAGACGCTGTGTCTTAGGACCAGAAACTCATACTATTCTAGATCAATGTCACCACGGACCTACCGGTAGACATTTATGACCCACAACAACAGCTAAAAAAGTCATAGATTCTGGATTTTATTGGCCTACTATTATAAAGAAGTATACTCTAGTTTTCCTATACAACGCATGTCAAAAACTAGAAATATATCCAAAAGAGATGAAATGCCATTAAATAGCATCTAGTATGCGAAGTTTTTGACATCTAGGGTATAGACTTATGTGACCATTCTCAAAATCATAAAAATTGAAATATATCTTAGTCGCTGTAGATTATGTATCCAAGTGGGATGAATGTTGATCCCACGCCTTGATCGATTCTCTTTACGTAGTAAAGAGTTTGTTACCTTGGAAGAATCCAAAATAACAAAGATTGAGACTTTGTATGTATACCAAAGTGTATGCGGAATCTACACTTTGATACTCTAAAGATGTTTATTAATGAAACAGTAATAACCAAAACAAACAATGAACACTAAACACACTGCTTCAATATTATTAGAATAATACGAGTACTCTTGAAGTACTAGGGTTACAAACCTTGAAGCTATTACAATTTTTCTCTCTAAGTATTTCTATCACTTGAAAAGTATATATTTATTCTAAACATATGATCTCCTTTTATAGAACACAAGGAGTCCTTTTACAAGGATAACAACCTATCTTTTAGGATCAGTTACAATTCAAAAATAAACATCCCGAAATAATCTCCATGCATCCTTATCTTCAGTTCAGCAGCTTTGACCATCAGCAGTACTAACTCTTTCTACTAGCAGTATTAATTAACACTGGCAGTACTAAGTTTGTACTGGCAGTACTAACTCCATTAGTACTGTTGGCAGTATTAAGTCTTGTGAAGATTTATTCCTAACAATCCTCCCCTAAACTTGTGATTGTCCTTCAAATCATCAAGTTTCTTCTGAATAAAATCTTCTAGTCTTCTTCCTCTGCTAATGATTCTTTCAAACATTTCTTTCACTTCTGCACTTGAGATCTTATAAACCTTAGAAGTTCAATCGCCTGTGAACTCTCATGATCAACCTCTAATTTCTTCTTCAACATCTTGGAAATCATCTCTTGGCTTAAAGGATATTTCTTCTCTGTCAACATATGAATTGCTAACCCATTCTCCATCAACAAAATGTGAATACCACAAAAATCATATAATCTCCAGCTTAACATACTTTGTATTCATGCTGATCTTTCCAAATCTCATCATCTTCATCAGGCTCAAACAAAGTGTGTAAATCCCCCCAAAGCATCAGATCAAAACCTTCTGGTCTTGAAGCACTATACCTTTCCTTGACTAATCTGTACAATTCTTCTACATCCAGTCTATCAAAGTCTTCAAGCATCTCACTCAATATCTTATAATTCTTGGAACTGCCATCTCCTCTGAATACTTGATAATACATGAAAGTCTCTGTCAAAACACAAGTCTTCCAATCCACAATTGGAAACTTTGTAGATATAGATTCAACCTCTATAGGACATATTTTTCTTGGTAATGATGTCTAAAATCCTTTGAGTTCTTCCTTCTCAGCATCTTCCTCCATCTTTTGTCCTCTTCTTGTGCTTTTTCTAGGAATGGACTTCTTTCTCTTTGCTCTAGTTTCTTTAGCCACATCATCTTTTCCATCTTTTTCAGCTGACGTCATTCTTTTCAGAGATTAATCAGGAGGACTTTTGCTTTCCACTTCCATGATCTGCATCCTAGGTCATATTTTGATTAAAATCCCAAACCTTTTCAAAGATTGGCCTTATGTCATTGTAATACATTCCCTTGAAGTCACTGATCTTGTAGTTCCCCTGATTCTTCAAATATTTGATCATATTTCTTCTTGCTTGGGAAACTGTCTTTGGCTTCATTTTTAGAGTATGATATCTGATGACTGAAGGATCATTCCAATCTATCTTCTTAGTAGACTTGGCTTCATCCATAGCTCTTTTGTATTCCTTTAATCCCATTGTCTTGCAATCTCTTCATCTCTTGCAATCTGAGCTCTTTATTCCTCATTCATTTGCTCTTCAAGTCTGATGGCTTCATCATAAATTAACCTTTCTTGTTCAAGCTCCTTCTTAGACTTCTTCTTGGGCTCTTCCTCTATCATTATGGTTTTTCCCTTATCTTGTCTCGATCTTTTCTCTGCACTCCTTCTTGTTAGGTAACAGTTCTCAAGCAGTACTAGACCTTACTCAGCAGTACTAACAATTGGAATTCCTTCAGTGGCAGTACCTTTCTTGGCACAAGCATTACTAACTTCATCTCTTGCTTTCTCTCTAACTATTTGATCTTGAATGACTTCAGTTGGAGTCACTTCTTGAATAAATAGTTCAGTGTCAGTACTTGCTTTTTTCTTGAAGCTCTACATCAGATATCCTCCCCTGTTTGGAAGAATTATCTTCAATGACTTCATCATCTGAAAGAACAACCCTAGCTTGTCTCCTTGCTTTCCCAATCTTTATCTGAGACTCTAGCTTCTTGACCCTGAGAATAAGCTTAGTATAAGCAGAACTGTAGGTTTTCTTTGTCTTCATCAAGTCAGCCTCCAATACTCCAATCCTGTCAGAAAGTTTGGTAACCAAATTCATCAATTCGTTAAGTTTCAAGCTACCCTCATCACTTCCATGTGAGTGAACAGCATGGAGAGGTGAGTCATGGGGTGTAGGAACATGGTGTTCTGCTCCAGGTGATGGATGTGTTGGTGATGGTTGGGTTGGGGATGGTTGTGATGCAGCAGCAGTGGTATTATTAGGTGAGTGTTGAGTTGAAGGTTCAGGTGAGTCTGAAGTTGAAGGTGCAGGTGAGTGTGAAGGTGAAGATGAGATTCTGGAAGGTGAAGTGGAAGGTTCAGTAACATCTAACATAGTGGAGAATAGAGCAACCTCCTGGCCTGAAAAACCCTTTGTTGGCATCTTCATATTGTTAAACACCTTCATACTAAGAGATGGAACAGGATATATTCTTGTGTGTTGTTGAAGTTGGTGTCTCTGCATATCTAGGCATATCTGAATGAACCTAGGGTACATCAAAAACTTATGGGGACTAGAGATATTAGACACCATGTGCTTAAAAATCATCCTAGAAAAATTAAACTTCCTATTGGTGGCTAAACATATAACAGCAGCTGCAATATTACTACTAAACTGCTCCCAAGCAGTCTTCTTTGGGCTTAGGCAATGAAGAATATTGTGAATAAGAAACCTCCATTGAGGTGAAAAGGCACCCTTTTGAAAAGTTAACTTATCTGAGTCAGTGTGATATCCCATAAGCGCCAATTGTTCAAAGATCTCTGAGTTTGGTATAGAAGTAATACCATCTTGATCAGCCAACTTGAGATGTCGTCATAAAGATCCTTCGGTGATAGACAGTGAGTGACCATCAATAGTAGCATTAATCTTGACTTCTCCATTATCATCAGTAGAAGCCTCAGCAGACCTCCAAAATTGTTTGATAAAGGAGACACAAACATCTGGCTTCTTGGTGAGTGCATAGCAAATGTGACTTCGATTTAGGAAATTGATGATCTGATGAAACCCTGCACTTCCCGTAGATTTTTTTAGAAACGCTACCATGTTGTGTTGTCACAAAATCAAGTTTGCCATGAATTAAACAGTGAGTAATCGAGTGGGATTATGATCGTAGATGAATATATGAAAGCAGGAGAAAGTTAATTGTGATTTAAATAGAGAAACGGAGAGATATAGTTTGACCAATTTAAAGAAATTGAGTTTATCGTGATGAAAGTTAACATATATATATAAAGATCACGAAAGTCCAATTGGTCAAACCCCTATAACATAGGAATTTGGCAGAAATATCTCAACGGCTCTATTAATTAATGAAAAATTTGTTAGGCCCAAACAGTACTAACGGTCATCCAGCAGTATTAACTTTGGTCTAGCAGCACTAAAATACGCCTAGCAGTATTAACTTCTCCACCCATAAGCAGTACAAACTCCAAAGTTTTGTATGACTAAAAGAATAACTTCACACAATCTCTCTTTCTGTTTTTAGGCTCACATTTCATCTCTCAATTCTTTTGGCTCACTTTTCACTCTGTCTATTTTTCACACAGCTCTCTTTCTGTTTTTGAGCTCACCAATTCTCTCTTTTGTTTTAGCTCACAAATTCACACAAAGTGTAGTTTTTGGCAAACTACCAGCATAAGGATTTGAGGAGTCTTTACCAATAGTCGTTTGCTTTGGACTGGCCATTGCTTCATTAGAAAAACATGGTGCAATGATAACCATATAGTTTTGAGTAAACTATCAACTATAAACGGATTTGTAGAGTCTTTACCAATAGCCGTTTGCTTTGGACTAGCCAATGCTTTCATTGTAAAACATGGTGCATTGATGACCATATAGTTTTGAGTAAACTATCAACTATACCATATTGGAGAAGTCTTTACCAGTAGCCGTTTGCTCTGGACTAGTCAATTCTTGATGTCTATTAGACATGGTGAACTGATGACCATTTGTTGTGTGGTGTCACAACCAACACTTCAAGAACAACCAACATGTTTCCTCCCCTCAAATAATACATTATGGAGTAACCAATTTCACACTTCATTGTTTATCCTGAAAAAGTTAGCTTAAAACCAAGAAAAACATAACCTAAACATTTGTCTTGTTTAACAGTATTAAGTGTTACTAACAGGATTAACAGAGAAATAACCAGCAGTACTAATTATAAGTAACAGTTTTAACAAACAGTTTTAAATATAACTAGCAGTACTAATTAGAACTAGCAGTATTAATTGACAAAGACTTAACAGTACTAACATTTAACAAACTTTACAAAACAAACAAGAGATTTGGGCCTTAGGGATTGAGCCATTCCAATACTTGAGACCATGTACTTAAATCTACCAGCATCATTACTTTGTAGGAGATCTTGCTACATTTTGTTAATTGTCTAATTTTAGCCATTTTGGAAATCAACTTTCTTAGTCATTGCAATCTCTTATAAAATGATGCCTAATCTCTATATGTTTTGTTTTAGAATGTTGAACAGATTTTCTATTATACAGATAGTACTAGTATTGTCAATATAATATAAACTAGTGTTCATAAAAATTGTACCATAATTCTAGCAATTGGTTTGGATCCAGAGAAACCTGTCTCAACAACTTGCAGCAGCCACATATTCAGCCTCAGTTGTAGAAGTGGCAACTACAGTTGTTTCTGCATTGCACAAGAATACGGGGAAATTTTTCGCTTTATTATATTACTTGCATTGTCAATATCTCAGTATGTCATGTAACTTACATAACTAAAGTAGACGAGCTCACGCAACCTACCTATGGAAATCCTGTCTTCATATATGTCAAGCAAACATCATAACATGTCAAGTCAATATCATCATATCCTTTTTACAAAGTACATTATTCCTATAATGTACCATTCGTAACGTTATATCAAAACGGGCTTTAAACCGTTATCGTATACCTCTAAACCCTAATTCCATGAAGGGTTAATATCTAAAGTGAATGTACAAGCTACTAAAGCATATGTACAAGTAATATAACATCTCATTTGAAATATAAAATCTCTTCAAATCAAAGTACAAGTCATTAAAAGCTCAGTGTACAAGTCATTAAGCATGATCTCCAAAATAGCCGTTTTACCTCCGTTTTCATTCCAATTTCTTCACCATCACTTGTGTACAAGCTACTACACTCAATATACAATGTGTAAACCCTAATTATTCTATTCATAATCTTTCATACACATTTTTACACTCAAAACCCTAATTCAAAATTCAGAAACCCTAACCCGAGCAAAATACTAAACCATGACCCGTTTCTTCATTTTTATCCATTGTAAACTCTAACCAATACTAAAATAAGTTGTAATAACTTAAATTACAACATTATCAATCATATTCCATCATCATTTCATCAATTTACTTCAGCTAGATGCAACATGAATTCAATTCTCTAGAAAACCCATTCGAAACAAAACCTAATCTTTAGTTCTAAACCCTAAAACCTGTAGAACCATAGGCCCTTTAGTTCAGAATCAGTTCACTCTGTTAAAAACAATAGGATATGGGAAATCAATAGGTTCTGGGTATTAAAACATTTTGGTATATTAAGTGAAAACACTAGGTTGTAGCCCTATGTATTGTGATCATTTTGCCGGTGGAATCAACCCGATTCGACGTCGGATGAATTAGTTATAGCCGAAATGGCAAAGGTGCATAGATTCGGCACACCTGTAGTAAATGGCTATTATCACTAAATTTTCTATTAGTAACCCAAATATGTTAAAACTAAAACGTTTTGTAGATGACTCAGATATCTAAAAACATTGCTCACTGGTTTTGAGCCTTCAACGGAGTTACGGTTTGCAACATGACAGTCATTTTACAAGACTGATGTTGGCTGTCCAAAAACAGCCATGTATAAATCAAACCAAACACCCCTAAAACGTCTAGAACCACCTCACCTTTGCACCATAGCCTTCCTTACTCATCCCATAGCCTCTCCACATCACCTTATAGCTCCCACAACATGTCCTTACCTGGTCTCTTAGCATCCTTAGTCACCAAGTTCTCAAAATTACTATAAATAGGGGTATTATGCCTCCATTTCAAATCATTCCCCACTTCTTCTTTCTATAACCCATGTGAGCAAACATTCTATGCTCCATATGATCCTAGGATCATCTAAGAAGATCATTCAAGCAAAGCTTTTAAGATTTGAAACCCGGGAACAAGATACAAGGCGTACGAGTAGAAATGCTACCCGAAACGACCCGTTTCTACCATTTTTGCTCCTTGAAGCTCAAACCCAGGTTCTGGATGTTCTACTTCTTCTCCTACACTCTTATAATGTTCATATGATCCTAAATAAACTCTTGTTAAAGTTTCATAACTCAATTCATGCTCATTTTCCGTTTTGATCCAAAACCGTACACCCGAAACCCTAATTTTATGTTTTTCTTAAAACTAAATGTTATAATGATTAAATATTGTTATAATCTATCCTAGCATGCTTAACTAATGTTAAAATAACCACTTTATTGATTAATGAAGGAATTTGAACTTAAAACCCGCGCGTTTACATTTTGAAACCCTTCCTAGCTTAACGAATCGTTATTTTAAACTTTCATTATGTTAAATCTTCATATTTTAGTTTATTATAACTTATAAATGTCTATTGAAATGTTAAAATAAGCTTGCATGGCAATTTGGACATGTTTTGTAATTATAATCCATGCAAGGGGTATATATCGTAACTTTCAGAAACTTATAACTAAAAGGACTAAAAATGTCATTTTATCAAAGTTATAACTACAGGGGTCTATTATGTCACTTTCCAAAGTCCAAGGTTTACTTGGTATATCTTTTAAAGTTAAAGGACCAAAGTCGTAAAAGTGCAAACTTCAAGGGTATATTCTGCCACTTTTCAAACTCAAGGGTCTAAAATGTAACATTTTGAAAAAGTATAAAATCATGTTTAAAACATTACCAGACATAACTTTAATTAACGCTTGTCGTGCTTAACATTTCCAGATATTGATTAAAACGCTTAAAACCGATCATCCGGAAGCTATATCGTATCACAATACTAGGGAGCTTCATATTAAGAGGTTTCATCTTGGTATTACGTTCTGACTGAGTTGTTGGGTTTACGATTTAAAGTGCCCTAGCTCCTCAAACGTTTACTGAATGACTTCTGAATTATAATGGCCCGAACGGTGATACAATAATTCCAAACTCTTCAATCAAACTCATAACTCTTAAAACCAAGGTTCTAAAATACAATCTTCCTAAGACTTGACATATTTACTCAGGTTGCGTGACGTGGCTGTTTACTATCATTTTACTATATCAACATTCCCCGGTTAAGATTGTGATAAGGTCGTCAGCTTTCATTTCAGAATATTTATTACATCTACTTGTCCGTCTTATGCCCAAACATGGTACCAAACACCGAGAAACTATTGGAAGTCTTCATTAGTGGATTACCCAAAAGTATTAAAGGAAATGTTACTGCCTCGAAGCCTCAAACTTTGGAGGAAGCCATCAACATAGCCCAGAGATTAATGGATCAGATAATAAAGCATGATTTTGTGGAAGAAACCAATAATCACAAATGAAGGTTTGAAGATAGAATAAACACTAACAACAACAACTATCCTAATGAACACAACAATAATAACCACTCTAACAATCATAATCATAACAATTACCAAGATAACCGCAACAATAACAACCATAACAACAATTACCACCAACAACAGCATAAAAGACAAGAAGCCTTCAAGACTTATGCTGCTACTAATGGGTATACTAGAAACCTTCCCTTATGTAAAAGATGTAGACTAAATCATACGGGACCTTGTAGTGTCAAGTGTCAGGTTTGCAACAAGATAGGCCACCATACCAAGTACTGCAAAAACAAAAGACCAACCACTAGAAACGATCTACAAACAGTATCCGTAATTTGTAATGCCTGTGGAAAGAAAGAACATTATGCAAATCAGCGCTCAAAAGCAAATAATTGGGCCATAGGAAAGCATACTTAGAGATGAGCTTGCTTTTGTTCACTTTAGAATTCCTACCCTAGAAACAACTCTCGAGGATATTCAAGTTTCATCAGAATCTTCTTCAATCTGAAAACCCCAATCATCAAGCTACAATCCTTGTCATTTGTTACTTTTATCTAGAATCCTGCTACGAGATACGTAGCATAAATATCAACTCTTTTTAGAGTTTCATATGTAAAGCTATCCATGAAATAATAAAGTGATGATTCCGTTACATCTTGTTATCTTGTGGTATCAAAACTTGTCATCGTTTGTCAATTCCATTAATCCTATTATGTTCAAACTCTACTCTCCTCATACCTTTGAAACATAAATTATCATCCTCGATTATATGGGCGTCAGTACAATCAATTCATGATCATTTTCTACACATTACCATATCATGTTTTTATACTTAGGTAAGACGATTTATGATCATCTTATTGAAATGAATTAGGTCACTTCTTCATTTGAATAAGGAATAATAATCCCGAACTAGAATTTTATAAAATTCTCAGTTACAAGGAGTTGAACGCTTCTTTTTGTAAGTGACAAATTATAAATAAATAGGCTTAAGTATATAACATACGTACAAACAAGTTTCTTTCAACCCGTTCCTTAATCATTATCATTATTACCTTCATTATCATTATTACCTTCATCATCTGTTCATTTCAAAATCTGTATCTCACGTGATTAGCAACTCTCTTACAATCATTCCTTGACATCACTCATTACATGATCTCCGTATTCTAAAATTCTCTGTTATATTCTGCAACATAATAACAAGGAAACACACAAGAATCTATTTAATGCCAAATGATTTTAATACCAATAGGTATGAAAATTTTCCCGAAGACTTGTGAGAGCATTCTTATTCGATGTTGACTTTTAAAGGTTAATGAATAACGATTCTTTATAATCACAGTAGCGCAGCAGAAGCATGGTAGGCCCATAACCTACAGGTTTCGTAAATCAAAGTATTCCATCCACCCAGGTTCAATCAGAATCTAGAGAAATTCTATTGGCTGTCATCAAGATGTGTGGTCTTGGAAATAAGTAGATGTGTGAAAGGAGGTAATTATAATTATGGTGCGCAACATAATTATAAATGCATCACACACGTAGACTTGTAACCTTGATTAACCTAACATAAAAATCAAATTCATGCCTAGTACCTACATCTATTCACTACAACTTTCAACTAAATCTCAGGACGAGATTTCTGTAAGGGGTGGAGACTATAACAACTCGCAATTTTCATAAATGTAAATATCTATCTATTAAGTTAGATGATGTACAATCTATCAATTATATGTGAACTCACCTTTTTCAGGGAAATTTTTCGCTTTATTACATTACTTACTTTGTCAATATCTCGATGTACAACATTTCTTGCATAACTAAAGTTAACAGGCTCAGGCAACCTACATATGGAAATCCTATCTTTATATATGTCAAGCAATCATCATAATATATCAATTCAATATCATAATATCATTTTTACAAAGTACATTATTCCTATAATGTACCATTCGCAACGTTATATCAAAACGGGCTTTAAACCGTTATCGTATGCCTCAAAACCTAATTCCATGAATGATTAATATCTAAAGTGATTGTACAAGCTACTAAAGCATATTTACAAGTAATATAACATCTCATTTGAAATATAAAATCTCTTCAAATCAAAGTACAAGTCCTTAAAATTTCAATATACAAGTCATTAAGCATGATATCCAAAATAGCCGGTTTACCTCCGTTTTCATTCTAATTTCTTCACCATCACTTGTGTACAAGCTAATACACTCAATATACAATTTGTAAACCCTAATTATTCTATTCATAAGCTTTCATACATCTTTTTACACTCAAAACCCTAATTTAAAACCCTAAACCCTAAACCATAAAAACGAGCTAGTTTCTGAACCATGACCCGTTTCTTCATTTTTATCCATTGTAAACCCAAACCAACACTCAATTAAGTTATAATAACTTAATTTAAAACATTCTCAATCATATTACATTATCATTTCATCAATTTACTTCAGCTAGATGCAAAACGAATCTAAGAAACCCTAATTATGCCCTAATTTGAACTTTGACCCATATTTTCATTTTCTACCCATTTTAACCCAAACCACCTATCAAATTTTGATTATAATCCTTAATATAAGTCTTAGGATCAGTAACCTATCATTCTTAATCAAATGTATACGAAATCCAAGCTTAGAAAACCCTAGTAAACCCTAACGAGCCCTAAATGAGCCCACGGCCTAACTTACTCATTTTTGACCCGTTTTAACCCAAACCACTTGCTAATTTCCAATGATAATCCTTAATACCAACCATGAGATCATGTATCAATCATCATTTAAGAAATATGTGTGAAATATAACCCAAAAACCAAAATTCGAGCCCTAGATAACCTGAACTAACCCGCAACCCCCTTTTTGAAAATTTGACCCATTTAAACCCTTTCTCTTGCAAATAACTCATGCACATGCAACCCTAAGCAGCTTATGCACCTGCTAACACAAATATCTTGCCTCCCTTGGTCTCCAAGGAGGCCACATCACGTCTTTTTGAGTCAAAACAGCCACGACAGCCCATGGAGGTATCCACATCCTTAATCTATGTTGATCCCATGCCTTGATCAATTCTTTATGAAGTAAAAGTTTGTTACCTTAGAAGAATCCAAAATAACAAAGATTGAGACTTTGTATGTATACCAAAGTGTATGCGGAATCTACACTTTGATACTCTAGAGAAGTTTATTAATGGAACAGTAATGACCAAGAACAAACAATGAACACAAAACTCACTGCTTCAATATTATTAAAATAATACGAGTACTCTTAAAGTACTGGGGTTACAAACCTTGAAGCTATTACAAATTTTCTCTCTAAGTATTTCTAGCACTTGAAATGTATATATGAGTTCTAAACTTAGGATCTCCTTTTATAGAATACAAGGAGCCCTTTACAAAGATATCAGCCTATCATTTAGGTTCAGTTACAATTCAAATATAAACATTCCGAAATAATCTCCATGCATTCTTATCTTCAGTTCACCAGCTTTGACCATCAGCAGTACTAACTTCTTCTACTAGCAGTATTAAGTAACATTGGCAGTACTAAGTTAGTACTGGCAGTACTAACTCCTTTAGTACTGTTGGCAGTATTAAGTCTTGTGAAGATTTATTCCTAACAATCCTCCCCTAAACTTGTGATTGTCCTTCAAATCATCAAGTTTCTTCTGAATAAACTCTTCTAGTCTTCTTCCTCTGCTGATGATTCTTTCAAACAATTCTGTCACTTCTGCACTTGAGATCTTATAAACCTGAGGAGTTCAAATGCCTGTGAACTCTCATGATCTACCTCCAATTTTCTACTTAACATCTTTGTTAACATCTCTTGGCTTAAAGGATACTTCTTCTCTGTCAACATATGAATTGCCAATCCATTTTCCATCAACAAAATATGGATACCACAAAAATCACATAATCTCTAGCTTAAAAGATTGTATTCATGCTGATCTCTCCAAATCTCATCATCTTCATCAGGCTCAAACAAGGTATGTAGATCTCCCCAAAGCATCAGATCAAATCCTTCTGGTCTTGAAGTACTATATCTTTCCTTGACTAATCTGAACAATTCTTCTACATCCAATCTATCAAAGTCTTCAAGCATCTCACTCAGTATCTTATAATTCTTTGAACTTCCATCTCCTCTGAATACTTGATAGTACATGAAAGTCTCTGTCAAAACACATGTCTTCCAATCCATAATAGGAAACTTTGTAGATATAGATTCAACCTCTATAGGAGCCTCTTCTCTTGGTACTATATCCAAAAATCCTTTGAGTTCATCTTTCTCAGCATCTTCTTCTAGCTTTTGTCTCTTCCTTGTGCTTTTTCTAGGAATGGACTTCTTTCTCTTTGCTCCAGGTTCTTTAACACCTTCTTTCAACTCTTCTTGAGTATCAATCTCTTCTTCCACAACCTTTTCAGGAGACTTTTCTTTTGCAGGAGACTCTTGCTTTTCACTTCCATGTTCTGCATCCATAGGCTCAATATTTTGATTAAAATCCCACACTTTTTCAAAGATTGGCCTAATGTCATTGTAAGACATTCCCTTGAAGTCACTGATCTTGTAGTTCCCCTGATTCTTCAAATACTTGATCATATTTCTTCTTGCTTGGGCAACTGTCTTTGGCTTCATTTTTTGAGTATGATATCTGATGACTGAAGGATCATTCCAATCTATCTTCTTAGCAGTCTTGGCTTCATCCATAGCTCTTTTTCTTTCCTCTTCATCCCATTGTCTTGCAATCTCTTCATCTCTTGCAATCTGAGCTCTTTGTTCCTCATTCATTTGCTCTTCAAGTCTGATTGCTTCAGCATAACTCAACCTTTCTTGCTCAAGCTCCTTCTTTGACTTCTTCTTGGGCTCTTCCTCTATCATTATGGCTTTTCCCTTATCTTGTCTTGATCTTTTCTCTGCACTCCTTCTTGTATAGGTAACAGTTCCTCCAGCAGTACTAAGACTTACCTCAACAGTACTAACTATTGGAACTTCTTCACTAGCAGTACCTTTCTTTGCACCAGCAGTACTAATTTCATCACTTGCTTTCTCACTGCCCTCTTGATCTTGAATGACTTCAGTTGGAGTCACTTCTTGAATAAAGATTTCAGTATCAGTACTTGCTTTTTCTTGAACCCCTTCATCAGAGAACTTCCTCCCCTGTTTGGAAGAATCATCTTCAAAGACTTCATCATCTGAAAGAACAACCCTAGCTTGTCTCCTTGCTTTCCTAATCTTTATCTGAGACTCTAGCTTCTTGACCCTGAGAATAAGCTTAGTATAAGCAGAACTATAGGTTTTCTTTGTCTTCATCAAGTCAGCCTCCAAAACTCCAATCCTGTCAGAAAGTGTTGTAACTAAATTCATCAATTCTTGAAGTTTCAAACTACCCTCATCACTTCCATGTGAGTAAACAGCATGGAGAGGTGAGTCATGGGGTGTAGGAAGATGGTGGTTCCTGTTTCAAAATGTTGAGTTGTGTGATAGGTTGGTTGTGTTGAGGGTTGAGTAGGTGAGGGTTGTGTAGGTAATGGTTGAGTAGGTGATGGTTGTGTAGGTGATGGTTGTGTAGGTGATGGTTGTGTGGGTGAGGGTTGAGTAGGTGATGGTGTATGAGCAAGGGTAGGGTCAGGTGAAGGTGAAGGTTAGGGAAGGTGAAGATGTGATTCTAGAAGGTGAAGTTGAGGGTTCAGTAACATCTAACATATTGGGGAATAAAGCAACCTCCTGGCCTGAAAATCCCTTGGTAGACCTCTTCATATTACTAAACACTTTCATACTAAGAGATGGAACATGATATATTCTTGTGTGTTGTTGAAGGTGTGTCTCTGCATATTATAGGCATATCTGTATGAACCTAGGGAGCACTCAAAACTTATGGGGACTAGATAAATTAGAACACCATAGTGCTCAAGATCATCCTAAGAAAAATTAAACTTCCAATTGGTGGCTAAACAATATACATAGCAGCTGCAAAATTACTACTAAACGCTCCCAGCAGTCTTCTTTGGGCTTAGGAAATGAATAATGAGTTATAAAAGAGAAAACTCCATTGAGGTGAAAAGGCACCTTTTTGAAAGGTTAACTTATCTGAGTCAGTATGATATCCCATAAGCGCCAATTGCTCAAAGATTTGTAGGTGGAATAGAGAAAAACCATCTTTTGGATCAGCCAACTTAGAGATGTCGCCGTAAAAACCTGTCTGGTGTAGACAGTGTGTGACCCATACAATAGTAGCATTTATCATGAAGTCCTCCATTTTCATCAGTAGAAGCTCAGCAGACCTCCAAAATGTATTGATAAAGAGACACAAACCTCTGGCTTCTTGTGTGAGTGCATAGGCAAAATGTGACTTAAATTGAGAAAATCTATTAATCAGAATTAAACCCCAGTCACTTATCGTAGAATTTTCCAGAAAATCTACCATAGTATGCTTGTCATAACAAATCCAAACATGCCATGATAATAACGTGAAATAATAGAGTAGGGAATATGATTGTGTATGAAAGTATGAAGGCTTGAGAAGAAGTTAATTGCAATTAAATAAGAAAACAGAAGATATTAGTGGACCAATATCAAGAAATTGAAGTATATCGGAATAAAACATTTGAATATATAGTTGATCACGAAAGTCCAATTGTCAAACACCCTAAACCATAGGTTATTTGGCGGAAATATCTCAACGGCTCTATTAATTAATGAAAAATCTGTTAGGCCCAAACAGTACTAACATTCGGTCATCCACATATAAAAACTTTGCCAGCAGTACTAAAATACGACCAAGCAGAATTAACATCTCCCACCCATAAGCAGTACAAACTCCAAAGGTTTGTATGATTAAAAGAATAAATTCACACAATCTCTCTTTCTGTTTTTAGGCTCACAATTCATCTCTCAATTCTTTTGGCTCACTTTTCACTCTGTCTATTTTTTCACACAGATCTCTTTCTGTTTTTGAGCTCACCAATTCTCTCTTTTGTTTTAGCTCACAAATTCACACAAAGTGTAGTTTTTGGCAACCTACCAGCCATAAACGGATTTGAGGAGTCTTTACCAATAGTCGTTTGCTTTGGACTAGCCAGTGCTTCATTAGTATAACATGGTGCAATGATAACCATATAGTTTTGAGTAAACTATCAACTATAAACGGATTTGTTTTTGTAAGTCTTTACCAATAAGCCGTTTGCTTTGGACTAGCCAATGCTTCATTGTAAAAACATGGTGCATTGATGACCATATAGTTTTGAGTAAACTATCAACTATCAACGGATTTGAGAAGTCTTTACCAGTAGCCGTTTGCTCTGGACTAGTCAATTCTTGAGGTTTATTAGACATGGTGAATTGATGACCATTTGTTGTGTGGTGTCACAACCACTACTTCAAGAACAACCAACATTTTGCCTCCCCACAAATAATACATTATGGAGTAACAAATTTCACACTTCATTGTTTATCTTGAAAAAGTTAGCTTAAAACTAAGAAAAACATAATCTAAACATGTTTCTTGTGTAACAGTATTAAGTGTTACTAACAGTATTAACATAGATACATAGAAATAACCATCAGTACTAACTATAAGTAACAGTTTTAACAAACAGTTTTAAATATAACTAGCAGTACTGATTAGAACTAGCAGTATTAATTTACAAAAACTTAACAGTACTAACATTTAACAAACCTTTTTTTAAACCAAAACAAACAAGAGATTTATGGGCCTTAGGGATATGAGCAAATCCAATACTGAGACCAAGTAATGAAATCTACCATGCATCAAACCTTTTGGTAGGGGAAGATCTGCTACATTAAGTTCGAGTGTAATTATAGCCATTTGAATCAACTTCATAGCATTGCAATCTCTTAAAAGTGATTGCCTAATCTCCTATAATTTTGTTTTAGAGTGTTGAACGGGATTTTCTATAATACAATAGTACTGAGAATTGTCAAAGTAAATAACAGTGTCAAAAATTGTAACCCATAATCCAGCAATTGGTTTTGGATCCAAGAGAACCTGTCCAAGCAACTTGCAGCAGCCACATATTCAGCTTCAGTTGTAGAAGTGGCAACTACAGTTAGTATCATAGCATTGTCACAGAAATTAACCTATTACCCACAAATTTACAACCTCATGTGGTTGACTCCTATCAAGTGTCGCTCCAGCATAGTCACTATTCAGTGTAAGCAACTAACTCCAATAGAAACCTTTGTGAATACCAAAACCTATAGATGGTTTGCCTGTAATGTATCCTAAAGATTCTTTTGACAGGCTAGAGATTGGAAGTTTTTGGGGGAAAACCAAAAAAAAACCTGAAACCTTGGCACATGCACATACTACAAAACATGATATCTGTACTATGATGCAGTAAGATACATCAAATGATCCAATCATAGATCTAAAAAGAAGTTCATCAACATCATCAGCAATCTGCATCTTAAACCAAGGGCTTTTTCTAAATCTTGTGGGAGTGGAGGCAGATCTCACACCTATGTAAGTTGAACTTTCTCAAAATTTCATGGACATATTTATCTTGACTGATAAAAATGCCTTTCTTTCTCTGTTGGACCTGCAATCCCAAAAAGAAGGTGAGTTCTCCCATAGAACTCATCTGAAACTTATCCTTCATAAGCTTCTCAAACTCATCACAAAGCTCCTTCTTGGTAGATCCAAAAATGATGTCATCTACATAGATTTGAACAAGCAATATATGCCCCTTTTGACTTTTAATGAATAAAGTTTGATCAATCTGTCCTCTTTGAAATCCATTGCTCAAAAGATAAGTGGCCAATGTGTCATTCCAAAATAATCTCCATGCATTCTTATCTTCAGTTCACTAGCTTTGACCATCAGCAGTACTAACTTCTTCTACTAGCAGTATTAAGTAACATTGGCAGTACTAAGTTAGTACTAACTCCTTTAGTACTGTTGGCAGTATTAAGACTTGTGAAGATTTATTCCTAACAATCTACAACTATAGCCTTCACAACTCACCCTATAGCTTCCATACCTCAACTACTAGACTCTCCAAGTGTCTCACATCAGATTACAAAGGTTCCTTAGCCCTCTTGGTCTCATTCGACTATAAATAAGAGCATAGATCCCTCATTTCTACTCATCCCCCACTCTCTTATCTATAACCCATATAAGGCAGCAATCCTTTGCTCCAATAAGTGCTAAGAAGATCTAAGAACAAGAAACAAGCGAAGCTTTGAAGAATTGAAGCCCTAGAGTCGTTATTCTAGGCCTATGAAGCTAAAAGTCCCGATTCTGACCCGTTTCTAAGCAGCTTATATTCTGTATTCATACCTTTATAATGTTCATATGATCATGCTAAAATCATAATATAAAGCTTTGAACTCAAAAACCTATGTGTTTTACCTTTTTGATCCAAAACCGTACACCCAAAACCCTAATTTCCTGTTTTTGCTTATTCTATAAGCTAAGCTTGTAAACTATTGTTATAATCTATTCGAATAAGCTTAACTAACATTAAAATAAGTGCTTTGATAAGTCATGAAAGAATTTGAGCTTAAAACCTGCGCGTATTCGTTTTAAAACCCTAATTTGACCCGTTTTGCTTCCTAGCTTAATGAATCGTTATTTTAAACTTGCGTTGTATTAAATCTTCATATTTTAGTTTATTATAACTTATAAATGTCTATTGAAATGTTAAAATAAGTTTGCATGGTAATTTGGACTTGTTTTGTAAATATTATCCATGCAAGGGGTATATATCAACTTTCAGAAACTTATAACAAAAAGGACTGAAAATGTCATTTTATCAAAGTTATAACTATAGGGGTCTATTATGTCACTTTCCAAAGTATAAGGTTTACTTTGTATATCTTTTAAAGTCAAAGGACCAAACTCGTAAAAGTGCAAACTCCAAGGGTATATTCTGCCACTTTTCAAACTCAAGGGTCTAAAATGTAACATTTTGAAAAAGTTTAAAAACACATTCAAAACATTACAAGACATAACTTTAGTTAACGCTTCTCGTTCTTATCATTTCCAGATATTGATCAAAACGCTTTAAACCGATTATATCGTATCACAATACTAGGGAGCTTCATATTAAGGGGTTTCATCTTTGTATTACGTTCTGACTGAGTTGTTGGGTTTACGATTTAAAGTGCCCTAGCTCCTCAAACGTTTACTGAATGACTTCTGAATTATGATGGCCCGAACGGTGATACAACTTACATTCCAACTTTCCATCACACTCCCATAACAATATTAGACCTCAGAACCAAAGTTCAGAGTATCATCACCAAAAACATGACATATTTACTCAGGTTGTGTGACGTGGCTGTTTACTATCATTTACTATATCAACCTTCCCTGTTAAGATTGTGATAAGGTTGTCAGCTTTCATTTTGGAATATTTATTACATCTACATATCAGGTGAGATTCATAACCTCGCCTTTACTCATTTACATGTTTTATAAACCCGCGAGGGGGATACATGCTTGTTACAAACTCCATTACATACTCGTTTATCTTATAACAATGTGATTGCTTTTCAAAGACTTAGTGAGATTCATAACCTCGCCTTTACTTATTTTACATGTTTTATAAACCCGCGAGGGGGATACATGCTTGTTACAACCCCTTATTAACATACTCGATTATGTAATAACAAAGTGAATCTTTTCAAAGACTTAGTGAATTCATAGCCTCACATTTCAATCTTTTCATAAACCCGTGAGGGGGATACCTGCTATAAATTACGAATACAAGTGTTTTCCAAATTACATGCTATCCTGACATATCATTACAATTGCTGTCTAAGTTATCTATCCTACAAAGTTAAATTTGACTTCAAGTCGTTAAATTTACTTTAGATATTAATGTGTTAATATTATAAATCCTACAAGTCGTTAAATTTGACTTTAAGTCGTTAAATTAACTTTTGGATGATAATGTATTAGTGTCATAAATCCTACAAGTCGTTAAATTTGACTTCAAGTCGTTAAATTAACTTTGGATGTTAATATGTTGATATTATGAGCTCTTCAAGTCATTAAATTGACTTTTGATGATAATGTGTTAGTGCGATGTGCTTAGACAAGGAACAAAACCAGACAAGACCAATCAGACCAAATAAGACGATAACGCAATAATACACTGTTACTATGATAATTGTATTCGTTGCAATTATTACAAATAACGGGTATATAATAACGTGACCCAAGATTATAACAATACCATTTTCATAATAATTGTGTTTGTACAATTATTACACTATGACTTGTATTCAAACTGTTTATCAAACCTATGAATTTCACTCAACATTTGTGTTGACTTTTTAGCATGTTTATCTCAGGGTCGATTCTTGGATTTGGCTAGTTTCTAGAGAGAGAAACACTAGAGAGAGTTTTCTAGAGAGAGAAAATGTGTTTTTCTATGAAAAGGAAATAATGACTAGCTTACCTCTTCCAAATTTGAAGACGGCTTAAATACGTACCAATACAAACACCCGGTAATTACGAACCCGACATATCAAAACAAAACCGTACACTTACCTAAAACACCTACGAGCTAACAAAAACAGTAAAATACACGGGTGTCCCGAGATTATTAACTAATATCTAACAATCACCCCCAAATGATGATCACCCCTAGAAAATACCAAACTTAAAATCACTTCAATAATAGCTCAGAAGACAAATAGATATCTTGTACATTTGGGATATAGATCTTTTTGATTCATCTTATACTTGTCTTATTAACTGGTGATCTTAAGCTTTCGTGAGATCATCGCCCCCAACATAATCTTACTTAATCCTTGTAAAATGAACGCCAATCATGGAGCACTTGT
This sequence comes from Tanacetum coccineum, assembly GCA_026074375.1. NCBI lineage: Eukaryota > Viridiplantae > Streptophyta > Magnoliopsida > Asterales > Asteraceae > Tanacetum > Tanacetum coccineum. The sequence goes on from BQNB010031319.1 coordinate 49,647, forward strand.
GAAGAAAAACAAGATGTTCAGAGTATTTTTTGCAGAAGCTTTGACACCATTATGAGTCTTTCAATATAACTAACATAACAAGTGTAGTTTCTTGTCTGAGCATTAGGTTAATCACAATGAAAATATGAGGAGGCATGCGAATTTCCATCTCCCTTCTCCATCTATCCGATATCCTGTAAAGAAACATATAGTATAAAGATAAAATGATTTGAAAAGTCAGACAAAGTGTTATCTTATGAAAATTTTTGAAAACACCAATCGAAAGATTTGAATGTTTATCAAATGATCATAACCGTCAATTCTTAAACAGGAACAAGTTTGATCACACAGAATCGCACCATCGTTCTTTCCAGTTGACACAAGTATGATCATGAAGAATCGCCACAAAGTCACCTACCTAAGCTTGTTTGATGTTGGCTCTACAGGATTTCCATCTTCATTGTAAACAACCATCGTTTCACTCGGATGGTTTTGGCAATATCACAAGGGATAAATGCGTAAGGACTCTATGATAGACTTGTTTTCCACAGTGTGAGAAAGACAAGAGTATTGGATACTGTCACTAAACGAGATTTATTGACTATCTCTTGTGCTCTAGACTCAATATGAGTTTTGTGTCAGTAATCGGGAAGGCAGGATCAGACTGCCAACCTGTTCATACAATAACTCAAATGAGAAAGTCAATAGAAACTTGTATTAGTCTCTGTAAGAATTGAAACAGAAATCATCTAAAAGATTCTGAGTGGCTAAAGGAGGTTGTGCAATGGCATCACTGGGATCCATGATGTCGATTTCAATTCAGCAATATTCTTAGTGTATTCTGGCAGCATATAATAACAAAAAAAAAAAAAAGGAAAAAAAAAAAAAAAGAATTTGACCCTTTATCTGCCTAAGTGAATGGAGGGCTTCTTTCTTTACACCCTTTATCTTTACAATTCTTTTTAATTCTTCCACCCCTTCAGTGCTTACCGAGATTTCATGACTAGAACCTTGTTGGGTTTATTCCAGTACTAGCTCCATCTCAGTCGACACTTTTCCCTTATTCTCGCTTTTACTCCTTTTACATGTCATACCTAAGGACCTCTACACTAACTAGTGGATTATCCCTGGGTAGATCCCTCCGATTATGGCTGGATCATTGGGAATAATACCTAACCTTACTAACCTTATAACTCCAATTAAGTAAAATGCATGGTCGGTCTTTTGGTACAGTTCTCCTTTCCATAAAACCAATTGAAAATTCAATTAAGGTACTTATGATATAAATATCAAAGCGTTTAGTACCTCGATCGTTTTTTGATTTTTTCAGAAACGCTCCCCCTCAAAATGTGCTTCGGTATTCGAAATTGTTTAGCACGTTTGGACGGGGTATATGAGTCCTAATAATCACTGTTATTCTTATACACATATTTTAATCACATTTTCTCCCCTTATCAAAAATTTTAAACCCTTTGACATTTTGGATATCAATTGATTTAAATATGTTATAAAATTTGGGAGAAAAGTGTGGCCTTAATTCGCAAGTCGTGTAAGAGACATATTACTGCTCCCCCTCAATCGTTGAGGGATATAAATTACTCCTACACTTAGTCATCAAAAGATTAACTACTTACTAATGTACATGATATATTTTTCATAATAAGAGACAAAATTGACCTTTTTATTGTAACGAGGATGTCGTCACGTTGTTCTGTTGATCAGCCTGTAGTCAATATCTCTTATTCTTCCTCCAACAAAGCTTTCTAGACTTCGAAAGATCCTTCTGATCTGTAGTCTTTTCTCAATCGCAGTGATGAAGTCTTTGCTTCTTCTCTTGTCATCCTCTGACCACTTCCTAGTCTCCATGCCCTTATTGTACTCGAACAGATGAAAGTCTTTAACCATGTGGTCCAGTTTTTCCATTACTCTTGTCAACGTCCCATCGCTAAACTTGTGAAGCTCATTCAGCCTCATCAACTTTCTTTGATCATTTCTGTCTCTGTAGACAACGGCTCTTGGCTTAGGGACAATCGTATAATCTTCTTTGAAGTAATAGTCGGCTGCATCCCAATTTGGACGTTCAAGGTTGATCTTTGTTTGATAACTTTCAATCCCGAGCTGCAAGTCTCCCACACGATTCCTGATTACCAGGTTTCTTATCCACATGTTGACTGCTGTGTGAAGACTAGTCTTGTCTGTCTTGGGCAGATGGTTGAGCTTTTCTTGAATATTGAGTATTAGAACAGATCTTCAATCATTTTGGAGGATGAAGATTTTTGAAATCCTTTTCCGAGATCTTGTACTCTTGGTAATCAGCACGGCGTAGAATTATCTCTCTTAGGTAGTTGTATCCGTATTTTTCGAATACCTTGACACTGATCACACTGAGAATTCGCATCTGCGATCTGACTGCTTCACGATCAGAGGACTCACTGTGTTTATTGATGTAGAATTCCTTTCTCCTAAACCACCAGTGAGTGATGCCATAGACCGCACTGATGTCGTATTCAAGTTCGCTTTCAACCCACAAAGTTGGAACTAATTCTTCAAGGCCAAAGTCTAGGTAACGAGCGGCTTTTAGCTTGGATATGGATAAGGCAATTCTTCGCTCCTTGTCACCTGTCAGAAGATAATCCAGATCCTTGTTGAAGAAGAATTGTGGTTGAATAGTTACCTGACCTGGTGGTCCTCCTAAGGGCAGTGGTTCATACACATTCCGTTGAATTTGATGACCCTCAGGATTATACAAATCAACCTTATTTGTCAGCAGCTTATGGCATTCATCCATCTGATATTGAAGAAAGACGCTGTTCTTATGAAAGGCTTTAACAAGGTTGAATGCTGGACCTTCTAAATCAGCTTTGCAGAGCTTCTTCTTTCCTGTTCGTCTGCAGAACCATTTGATGAATGACCCAATGTCATACGTCTTCCTTTGAAGCTTGTTTTCCTCAGGAACTTTATACGTTGTGGCGTATGCATTTGCCCAGTCATGTTCTGGTTCCGGGAAATCATTCGGGGGAATGGTCCATTCTGGTTCAGGTGTAGCAGGTCTCTCGCTTTCTGGAATCGGCTTAAACCACGTAGTGGTCGACACTTTGGGAATGTGAGCGTTGTCAGTGTCCCCCATATCTGAGTCATTCCCTTCATCCTGCATTGAAATGTCATCTGAAGATTGTTCAGAATGTCCTGAGTCGGGATCAGATTTGTGCATCGAAGAGTCAGCACCAGTATCTCTTGTGTCAGTGATCTGCCATCCAGTTAAGGTGAGAGCTGGATGTTGTTTAGAAGCAGATGCATCAGACTCCTTTGTAGAGGGCTTTGCATTTTCTACATCATTCTTTTCCTAATTATCTCAGTCATATCACGAGTGTCCTCTACGTCATGCACAACACGACGTGCATGATTGGACATGTCTAATACATGACCATTATAGAGGGCTGGTTGAACTTGCTTTGTACGGGTGAGACATAAGGGATTTTTGTAGCCTATCGCTACCTTGTTCTTTTCATCATAAAATGATTTTGGTTTACATATCATGTGAACCGTTTGTACAGATTGATCTTGTTTGTATAATCTATCTTCAACCTTTTCTTTTAGTCTTTTAATGTCTAAAAACTCTTTGTTAGGAATAAATCTTCATATGACTTAATACTGCCAATAGTACTAAAGGAGTTAGTACTACCAGTACAAAGTTAGTACTGCCAAGGTTACTTAATACTGCTAGTAGAAGGAGTTAGTACTGCTAAATGGTCAAAGCTGATGAACTAAAGATAAGAATGCATGAAGAGTATTTCAGGATGTTTAGTTTTGAATTATAACTGATCCTAATAGATAGGCAGATATATGTGTAAAGGGCTCCTTGTATTTCTATAAAAGGAGGTCCTAAGTGTAGTGAAAATTAGAACTTTTAGAGATACATTTAGAGAAAATTTGTAATAGCTTCAAGGTTTGTAACCCCAGTACTTCAAGAGTACTCGTATTATTTAATAGTATTGAAGTAGTGAGTTTTGTGTTTATTGTTTATTTGTGGTCATTACTGTTCCATTAATAAACTTCTCTAGAGTATCAAAGTATAAATTCCACATACACTTTGGTATACATACAAAGTCTCAATCTTTGTTATTTTGGATACTTCCAAGGTAACAAACTCTTTATATCATAAAGAATCGATCAAGGCGTAGGATCAAAAAGTGGTATCAAAGCCTGTGCTTTGAGAAACTTTGATCTAGGGAAAATGGAGTTAGAAAATACTCAAAACAATGCATTGGCAAAGCTTCCAATGCTCAAACTAGGAGAGTATGAGATGTGGGAAATCAGAATCAAGCAGTACTTTCAGATCCAAGATTATGCATTATGGGAGGTAATAGAAAATAGGAATTCTTGGGTACCTATTCCTGTTACAACACCAGAATCAGGTCCATCAACAGCATTGAAGATGACTGTACCCTCTACCACTGA
>BQNB010031320.1:4674-54082 GCA_026074375.1 Tanacetum coccineum
GGTTTGGATGATTTGTACAACAATTTTAAAATTGTTGAACAGAAGGTTAAGAAATCTGCTGGTGCAAGCAATGATGATAAAAACTTGGCATTTGTAACTACTTCAGGTGCAAGCAGTACTAATAATATTAATATTGTTAACCCTGAAGTTAGTACTGCTACCACAAAGGTTAATACTGCCAGTACTGAAATTTGTACTGCTAGCTTTAGTGATGCCACAGTATATGCCTTTCTATCCACTCAACCAAAAGGGTCTCAACTAGTTCATGAAGACCTTGAGCAACTTCATGATGATGATTTGGAAGAAATTGATTTAAAGTGGAATATGGCACTACTAAGCATGAGGGCAATAAAGTTCTATCAGAGAACTGTAAGGAAAATCATCATTGATGGAAGCAATACTGCTGGATATAATAAAATCAAAGGTAGAATGTTTCAACTGCCATAAAATGGGACATTTTGCCAGGGAATGCAGAGCACCTAGGAGTAAAGACAACAGAAATTGGAATTAGGGTAGCTCATCAAATGCAGTAAAGATTGAAGATGCTTCTGAGAAGGCAACATGTGCTATAGATGGTGTTGGATTTGATTGGAGTGACATGGCAGAGGAAGAAATTCAGGCAAACATGGCTCTCATGGCATTCTCAGATTCTGAGGTAAATAAATCTTGTTCAAAAAATTGTCTGAAAAACTATGAAGCTCTAAAGAAACAGTATGATGATTTGCTTGTTAAATTAAGTGATACTGGTTTTAAAGTAGCTACATATAAAAGAGGTTTAGCAACTTTAGTAGATTCAAATGTTTATATTTAGAGAACATGAAGTTCGTTTCTCTGAGGGAAATTTCGTCTACTTAAAGAAGTGTAGGTTTTTCTAAAGAATATAATATCAGTTAGGATTACTTAGGACTGAGCTTAAAAAGGTTAAACAAGAAAAGGAGGGGTTTGATTTTAAGATTGCAAAGTTTGATAAATCTGCTAAAGACTTAAATGAAATGTTAGAAAGTCAGATAACTGATAAAAGCAAGAAAAGAGTAGGTTATAAAGTTGTCCCCTCACCTCATCCCTTGATTCTTAATAGACTAACAACTTTAGACTTATCTTATTCAGGTCTTGAAGAATTCAAAGAACCTGAGGTTAATGAGTATGTTCCTAGGGATTCTAGTTTAAAGCCTACCACTGGTTGTGATAAAGAGTCAGATAATTCTAAGGAGAATACTGATGACTCTTTGGAACAACATCAAATGACTGATACTGAAACTAGCTCTTTTGAGTCTCCACTTAAGGTTGACAAAGATTGGAAAGAAAAGTTTTTCTATCTTGCTAATCATGTTAGTGAAGTAGAACCTAAGAAAGTTAGGAAGAATAATGATGCTCCAATTATTGAGGATTGGGTGTCAGATGATGAGGAACAAGATGGGTCTAAGACTAAGCCTGAAAAGAAAACTGTTATTCCTACTGCTGCTAAAATAGAAAAACCAGTTAGGAAGCCAGTGATTAAAAGGTCAGTTAGGTATGCAGAGATGTACAGGTCACAAAGACCTAGGGGAAACCTTTAATCCAATCAGTTAGGATGTAACTTTGTATTTAATAACAAAGTATGTTTTATCTGTGGAAGTTTTGATCACATTCAATACAGGTGTCCCTAAAACAAACCGAGGGGAAGAATAGTACAGTGGAATAATTATAACAAAAAAGGATAATGGACTACTATTCATAAAACTCTCATCCCCATTGCAACAAAACATATGGCTCCAAGAGCAGTCTTAATGAAGACTGGCCTAAAATCTTTTAATACTGCAAGGCCTGTTAATACTGTTAGGTCTGTTAACACTAGGTAGCAACCTTTATGTACTTTGGAGCTAGGTCTTTTAAATCCTGTTTGGGGGGGGCCTTCTTATACTGGCTCACACCCAAATCAACAAATCATGTGCTAGACCAGATATATATTCAAATCAAGCACACTCAATTAATTCACCTGCCCTTTAACCAAAGAACAGCATTTAACAAAAAGGTGTTTTAAATCCAAAGGTTTAATACTGTTAGGCATTAAGATCAACTTGTTAAATGAATTTCATGGCAGGGGGTTTAATGCTTTAAAGCCCCTCAGCATGTTAGGTTTGGAGACCCATCAAACCCAATGGTGCATCACTGGTTTTCAAGAAATATAATTACATTGATGCACGAGGCAGATCCAAGTCAGTAATGGCTTGGGTCCCCAAAGAAAACTAACTTCTCAGTTTTATGTGCCAGAGCAATTCACAACTAAATGACAAAGGCTTTGTTGATTAGTGGATGCTCAAGGTAAACATGACTAGGAAACATAACCCCCATCTTTTCAGATTTTCAAAAGACTTTGATGGAGGTTATGTTACTTTTGGTAGAGGAGCATATGGAGGCAGAATTACTGGCAAAGGTACTATTAAAACTGATAATTTTGATTTTGATGAATACTTTGTCAAAGAGTTAAAGTTCAACCTCTTTAGTGTCTCACAGATGTGTGACAAAAAGAACTATGTTCTTTTTACTGACTCTGAATGTCTTGTCCTATCTCCTAATTTTAAGTTGCCTGATGAAAATCATATACTTCTTAAAATTCCTAGACAGGATAACATGTTACAAGGTTTTTTGAATATGAAAAATGATAGTTAACCTAAAGATAGTTTCAACTTGTCTGTAGCAACAGCAACATCTGAAGAAATCATGCTTCTGGCATAGAAGGCTTATCATATAAATTTAGAATATTAATAAACTTGTCCAAGAAATTCTTGTAAGAGATCTGCTTCAAAAAGATTTGAGAATGACCAAACATGTGTGCCCCTTTGTCATAAAGGCAAGCAACACAGATCTCATTGTAAGACCAAGGCCTTTAATCCCATTACTAAGCCATTGTTTATGTTGCATATGGATCTCTTTGGTCCAACTTTTGTTAGTATCTTAATGCATAAAAAGTACTGCTTAGTAGTCACTGATGATTATAGTAGATTTTCATGGGTTTTCTTTAACAACCTAAGGATAGAAAACAAGTATGAGATCCTTAAAATTTTGATCAAAGAAGTAAAAAACAAGTGGATAAAGTAAAGTAAAAATAATTAGAAGTGATATATGGGACAGAGTTTTTAAAAACAAATTGATGTGGAGTGATTTCTGAGGTAAAAAGGGTATTAAAAGAGAATATGTGTGTACTAGACTCATCAGCAAAATGGTATAGCTGAAAGGAAGAATAGGACTCTCATTGAGGCTGCTAGAACAATGTTAGCTGACTCTAAGTTACCTACCACTTCATTGGGCATAAGCAGTTTCTAACTGCTTACTATGTACCAGAATAGGGTCTTAATAGTCAAGCCTCATAACAAGACTCCCTTATAACTCTGTATAGGTTTTAAACCAAGCTATAGGCCATCATAAACCATTTTGATGTCATGTTACTATTCTCAATACCTTGATAATTTGGGCAAGTTTGGATAAGCAAGAGTGATGAAGGTTTTTCTTTATCGTATATTCCTTAAGTAAGCAAAGCTTTTAGGGAATTACAAAACTAGAAACCTAGAAAAGTTCAGGAAAAACTGGCATATTAGGTTCTAAGAATAAGCCTATTGTAAAGAAAAATGGTCCAAAGTGGTGGTTTTGATATTGATTTCTCTAACCCAATCAATGAATTATGTACCAGTGGTTGCAGGAACTTTTTCTAATGACTTTGCAGGTATACAAGGAGTTTTCTGAGTCTAGTACATCTTCTCAACAAGATCAAGATAATCAAGATTGCATTGTAATGCCAATTTGGAAGGATGCTTCATATTTTGTGTAGATATGCACCAGATCCTGTTGCTGATGCTCAAATACAAGATAAAGATACATTACAAGATGAGAATGATGCTAACAGAAAAGTCTCAAAGATAGCAGTCTTCAGGATAATGGTACTGCTGATCAACAAGTTAATACTGCCAGACCAGAAGTTAATACTGGTAGTAGAGAAGTTAGTACTGTTGTCCCTGAAGTTAATACTGCTACCCCTGAAGACTTGGTAGGACCTAGTCCTGCATCTGAAGACACACAAGTGGAGGACCAAGAAATTGAATTAGGAAACATTCCACAATCTTATGCATTAACCAGTCTACCACCTCCTCACACAAGAAATTCACAAAGATCACCCAATAGACATGTGATTGGAGATGTGCGTTCATCTGTTCAAACAAGAAGATAAAACTCTTACTCTAACAAGGATTTCTTAGTGCTATATATGAAGGGAAGACTCATCAGGACCTTCATACATGTCTTTTTGCTTGTTTCCTCTCTCAGGAAGAACCAAAAAGAGTTTCTAAAGCTCTTAGTGATCCAGCATGGGTAGAGAAAGCAATGTACGAGGAGGGCAACTTCCTACCGGTTCAACTGGTCAAAAGGTCTGGATTCTTGTGGATTTACCTAAAGGTCATAGAGCAATTGGTACAAAGTAGGTATACAGAAACAAGAAAGATGAAAGGGGGATTGTCATCAGAAACAAAGCAAGACTTGTTGCTCAAGGACATACTCAAGAAAAGGGCATAGATTATAATGAAGTCTTTGCACTGTATCCTGGCTTATGCTTCTTATATGGGATTTATGGTCTACCAAATGGATGTAAAAAGTGCTTTCTTGTATGGTCAGATTGAATAGGAGGTCTATGTATGTCAACCTCCAGGTTTTGAAGTGTATGTCAACCACCAGGTTTTGAAGACCCTAACCATCCTGATAAAGTCTATAAGGTAGTAAAAGCATTATATGGACTGCATCAAGCACCAAGAGCTTGGTATAACACTTTGGCCAATTATCTTTTATGCAATGGTTTTCAAAGAGGAAAGATTGACCAAACATTATTCATCAAGAGAAAACAGGGACATATCTTGCTTGTTCAAATATATGTGGATGACATTATCTTTGGATCTACAAAGAAGGAGTTATGTGATGAGTTTGAGAAGCTTATGAAGGATAAGTTTCAAATGAGTTCTATGGGAGAACTTACCTTCTTTTTGGGTTTACAGGTCCAACAGAAAAAGAAAGGCATTTTTATCAGTCAAGATAAATATGTCCATGAGATTTTGAGAAAGTACAACTACACAGATGTGAAGTCTGCTTCTACTCTAACAGATTTGGAAAAGCCTTTGGTTCAAGATGGAGATGCCGCTGATGTTGATGAACATCTGTATAGATCTATGATAGGATCTTTGATGTACCTTACAGCATCCAGGCCAAATATAATGTTTGCAGTCTGTGCATGTGCAAGGTTTCAGGTTTCTCCAAAGACATCCCATCTCTTAGCTGTTAAGAGAATCTTTAGATACCTTAAAGGAAAACCATCGTTAGGACTTTGGTATTCTAAGGATTCTCCATGGGAATTAGTTGCTTACACTGACAGTGACTATGCTATGCTGGAGCTACACAAGATAGGAAGTCAACCACTGGAGGTTGTCAGTTTTTGGGAAATAGGCTGATCTCTTGGCAATGCAAGAAACAAACTGTGGTTGCCACTTCTACCACTGAGGCTGAATATGTGGCTACTGCAAATTGCTGTGGACAGGTTCTCTGGATACAAAACCAACTGCTGGACTATGGGTATAATTTCATGAATACTGTTATTTATATTGACAATAATAGTACTATCTGCATAATAGAAAATCCTGTTCAACATTCTAAAACAAAACATATAGAGATTAGGCATCATTTTATAAGAGACTGCAATGCTAAAAAGTTGATTCAAATGGCTAAGATTGACACTGAACATAATGTAGCAGGTCTTCTTACAAAAGGTTTTGATGCTGGCATATTTCAGTACTTGGTCTCAAGTATTGGAATGCTAAATCCTTAATGCACATACCTCTTGTTTGTTTTTGTAAAGTTTGGCAAAAGTTAGTACTGTTAAGTCTTTGTAAATTAATACTTCTAGTTATAATTAGTACTGCTAGTTATATTTAAGTTATATTTAAAAACTGGTTGTTTAAAATATCACTTATGTTATGTACTACTGGTTATTCTTGTATCATGTTAATCCTGTTAGTACACTTAATATGTTATGAAGGAAAAATGTTTAGATTATGTTTTTCTTGGTTTTAAGCTAAACTTTTTTAGGATAAACAATGAAGTGTGAAATTGGTTACTCCATAATGTATTATTTGAGGGGGGAAAAAGTTGGTTGTTCTTGAAGTGTTGGTTGTAACACCACACAACCAATATGGTCATCTAGTTTCAACCCATGTATAATAGACATCAGGAATTTGACTAGTCCAGAGCAAACGGCTCCTGGTAAAGACTTCTCAAATCCATTGATAGTTGATAGTTTACTCAAAACTATATGGTCATCAATGCACCATGTTTTTACCCAATGATAGCATGGCTTGTCCAAAGCCAAAACGGCTATTGGTTAAAGACTTCCAAATCCATTTATAGTTGTTATTTACTCAACAAACTTATGGTTATCATTGACCACCATGTTTTTTTAATGAAGCAATGGCTAGTCCAAAGCATAACAGCTATTGGTAGAAAGACTCCTTCAAATCCGTTTAAAGGCTGGTAGTTTGCCAAAAACAACACTTGTGTGAGTTTTGTGAGCTTAAAGAATAGGGGAATTGGTGAGCTCAAAAAACAGGAAGGAGAAAGAGAGCTGTGTGAAAAATAGACAGAGTGCAATGTGAGTTAAAAGAATTGAGAGATTCAATGTGAGCGTAAAAACAGAAAGAGAGATTGTGTGAATATATCTTTGCATAATACAAAGGTTTGGAGTTTGTACTGCTATTGGTGGAGAAGTTAATACTGCTAGGCTTATTTTAGTACTGCTAGACCAAATTTAGTACTGTTGGTATGCCTGTTAGTATTGTTTGGCCTCTAAACAGATTTTTCATTAATTAATAGAGACGTTGACGATATTTCGCAAAATACCATATGGAATAGGGGTATTTGCACCAATTGGAATTTCGTGATCCTTTTATAAATTCGGCATGGTTTTATTCACGGATTAAACTTCAACTTTCTAAAATTGGTCAAATAATATCTCTACGTTTTCTCTATATAATTGCAATTAACCTTCTCCAGCCTTCATACTTACATACATGATCATATCCCACACGATTACTCACACTTTTAATCATGGCAAATTTGGAATTTTGTGACAAGCACAACATGGTCGCGTTTTAAAGAAATCTACAGGCAGTGACAGGTTTCATCAAGTCATCAATTTCCTAACTCAAAGTCATATTTTCTATGCACTCACAAAGAAGCCAGATGTTTATGTCTCCTTTATCAAATAATTTTAGAGGTCTGCTGAAGTTACTACTGTGTAAACGGGAAGTCAAGATTATGATACCATTAATGGTACTCATATGGACTATCACTGAAGCTTCTTTACGATGACATCTCAAGTTGGATGATCAGGATGGTGTTACTTCTATACCCAACTCGGAGATCTTTGAGCAATTGGCGCTTATGGGATATCACACAGACTCAGATAAGTTAACTTTTCAAAAAGGTGCTTTTTTACCTCAATGGAGGTTTCTTATCCACTGTATTCTTCTTTTTATTAAGCCCAAAAGAAGACTACTTGGGAGCAGTTTAGTAGTAAAACATTGCCACTGTTGGTTATATGTTTAGCTAAACCAATAGGAGATATTAAATTTTCTAAGGAGATTTATTGAGACATGGTATAAAATATTTCAAGCCCCCATAAGTTTTTGATTTACCCTAGGTTCATTCAAATATGCCTAGATATGCAGAAGACACCGCTTCAACAAACACACTAGAAAATATCATGTTACTCTTCTTAGGGGCATGAAAGTGTTTAACAATATGAAGAGGCCAACAAAGGGTTATTCAGGCCAGGAAGTTGCTTTATTTCCTTCTATGCTACATGTTTCTGCACCTTCCACTTCCCCTTCTAGGATTACATCATCACCTTCCTACTCACCTGAACATTCACCTTCCCCTACAATCTTTACTTCACTGAACCTACACCTTGATCATATCACTGTGCTACAACACAACCATTACCAACACAACCATCACCAAACAACCATCACCAACACAAACTGGAACAGAACACCATCTTCCTACACCCCATGACTCACCTCTCCATGCTGTTCATTCATATGGAAGTGATGAGGGTAGCTTGAAACTCAATGAATTGACAGATTTGGTTACCAAACTTTCTGACAGGATTGGAGTATTGGAGGATGACTTTAAGGACGACAATAGAAAACTTACACTTTGCATTTACTAAGTCATACTCACGGGTCAAGAAGCTAGAGGCTCAACATCATGATAGGGAAAGCTAGGAGAAGAGCTAGGATTGTTCATTCAGATGTTGAAGCACTGCAGATGATTCTTCCAAAAACAGGGGAGGAAATTATCTGATGCAGAGGTTCAAGATAAAGCAAGTAATGACACTGAACCTGTAATTCAAGATGTGACTCCTACAGAAGTAATTCAAGATCAAGAAAGCAGTGAAAAAGGAAGTGCTGAAGTTAGTACTGCTGGAGCAAAACAAGGTTATTGTAGCGAAGAAGTTCCAATAGTTAGTAATGCCTAAGGTAATTTCTTAGTACGCTGGAGGTAACTGTTTACTTATACAAGAAGGAGTGCAGAGGAAAGTCAAGGACAAGACAAGGGAAAAAAGCCCATACTGATAGAGTCTAGCCAAGAAATGAATCTAAGAAAGAGCTTGAACCAAGAAGATTAGTTTTGACTGAAGCCATCAGATTAAAAGGAGCAAATGATATGAGGGAACAAAGAGCTCAGATTGCTAAGAGATGAAGACAATTGCTGCACACAGTGGATGAAGAAGAAAGTAAAGAGTATGGCTGAAGCTAAGTCTACTAAGAAGATAGATTGGAATGATCCTTCAGTCATAAGGTATCATACTCAAAGATGAAAACTAAAGACAGTTGCCAAGCAGAAGAATAATATGATCAAAATACTGCTGAAGAATCAGGGGAAACTACAAGAATTAGTGACTTTAAGGGTATGTCTTATAATTGAATTAGGCCATAGTTGAAAAGGTTTGAGATTTTAATCAACACATTGAGCCTATGGAGCATGGAACTGAAGAGATGAGGTCTTCTGAAAAGATGAAGTCTTCTGAAAAGATAAAGTCTCCTGAAAAGATTGTGGAAGAAGATATTGATGCACAAGAAGAAATGAAAGAAGTTGTTAAAGAACCTGGAGCAAAAAGAAAGAAATCTATTCCTAGAAAAAGCATAAGGAAGGGACAAAAGATGGAGGAAGTTGCTGAGAAGGAAGAACTCAAAGGATTTTTGGACATAATACCAAGAGAAGAGGTTCCTATAGAGGTCGAATATATATCTACAAAGTTTCCAATTGTGGATTGGAAGACTTGTGTTTTGATAGAGACTTTCATGTATTATTAAGTATTCAGAGGAGATGGCAGTTCTAAGAACTATAAGATATTGAGTGAGATGCTTGAAGACTTTGATAGACAGGATGTAGAGGGATTGTACAGACTTGTCAAGGAAAAGTATAGTGCTTCAGACTGAAGGATTTGATTTGTTGCTTTGGGGAGATTTATATTACTCTATTTGAGTCCTTGATGAAGAAGATAAGATTTGGATAAATCAGCATGAATAACTATTTGAACAGCTGGAGATTATTGATTTTTGTGTGGTACATTACATTTTGTTGATGGAGAATGGTTTAGCAATTCATATGCTGACAGAGAAGAAATATCCTTTAAGTCAAGAGTTGTTATCAAAGATGTTAAGTAGAAAATTAGAGGTTGATCATGAGAGTTCACAGGCTTTTGAACTTCTAAGGTTTATAAGATCTCAAGTGCAGAAGTAGAAGAAATGTTTGAAAGAATCATCAGCAAAGGAAGAAGACTAGAAGATTTAATTCAGAAGAAACTTGATGATTTGAAGGACAATCACAAGTTTAGGGGAGGATTGTTAGGAATAAATCTTCACAAGAGTTAATACTGCCAAGGTGTAACTAACAGTACTAATGGAGTTAGTACTGCCAGTACAAACTTAGTACTGCCAATGTTAGTTAATACTGCTAGGAGAAAGAGTTAATACTGCTGATAGTCAAAGCTGCTGACTTGGAGATAAGAATGCATGGAGAGTATTACGGGATATTTATATTTGAATTGTAACTGATCCTAAAAGATAGGTAGTTCTAGTAAAGGACTCCTTGTGTTCTATAAAAGGAGATCCTATGTTTAGAATAGATATATACTTTCAAGAAATAGAAATACTTTTAGAGAAAGATTGTAATAGCTTCAAGGTTTGTAACCCCAGTACTACAAGAGTACTCGTATTATTCTAATAATATTGAAGCAGTTTGTTCATTGTTCATTGTTTGTTTGGTTATCACTGTTTTATTGATAAACACCTCTAGAGTATCAAAGTGGTAGATTCTGCACTACACTTTGGATTTTTCAATACTACAAAAGTCTCAATCTTTTTTATTTTGGATTCTTCCAATGGTAACAATACCCTTTACTACGTAAAGATCGATCAAGGCGTAGATCAACATAAGTTAAGCTAAAAGTACATATGAAGCTGAAACTTATGCTAACAGATTTTTCAAAAACTTGATCAAACTGATTTTAACCTATTGAGACCTTAGATCCAAACATTATAAAACTAAATTTGACATTTAAAAGCAATTCAAAAAGCCAAATGGCTATGGACAGTACTAACTTAAGTTAGTACTGCCATAAGCCAAACACCCCTAAACATGACAGTTTTGCAATTTAAGCTTGTAAAAATGATTTTCAAAACATAAACACTTAATACCAGATCTTAATCTCCTAAGTAACAACCTAATGAGCAAATCTAATTCACCAAATAAGCTTGAACAACATAAAAACAGATTATGCTAACAGAAATGGAATTTAAAACACAAACTTGGATATAGAAAACTAGGATCCAACAAGCACAAATCAAAAACAGATAATCAAAATAAGCAAACAAGTCATATAAAAGCAGAATTTAACACTAGAATAAGCAAGAATAAGTAAATGCAATAATGAGCTGCAGTAAAATGTGAGGAAAATGGTGTTTGAGGATGATGATTATAAAGAAAAAGTGGTGAGATGAATTGTATAATGGTTCTTGGATTATATGGAGAACATGTTATATCCTAAGGTTTAAGATCCCACATAGTATCATATAGCATGGTTATAAGATAAAGTAGAAAAAGTTAAAAATCAAAAAAATTCGAATTTTGGCGCCTGGCCTGGTGAGCTACGGATCCACCAAAATAACGGACGGATCTACCATATGGTGGATCCGTGGGTCGCAAATTTTCATAAAAACGACCAGAACATGCATTTATGCCCCCAAAAAAAATCATCATGCAAGCATCATTATCATCTACTAAATATCATCCATACGATAACATTATCCATAACACATAGCATTTCAGATTCAAGCATGCAAACGAAAATAAACAAGTTAATAATTCAAAGACATGATAATTGAGCATTCAAATTGTTTCACAAACAATCTTTCCTTCAACGACATCCCTTCTTCAACAATTTTGCAAAGTTGTGCAACGCTCGTCCCAAGTTTTTGAACATCCCTTTGTTCCTTGGATATGTTTGGATCATCCTTAATAGCCCTATGATACGACCTAGGGGAAAGTTTAGTACTAGGCAATGTCACACCCCGCCAAGGCGAAAACGCGAGGCCCGATGAGAAAGGGAATCATCACAACACATTGGCGTCTATATAGAGAAACTAAAACATGCATAGAATACAAGGTATAGACACGCAGTGCCATAAAAATACCCAAACACATCAACAAAATCCAAAAGGCGTATGACATTGAAATGAAGGCAGTTCATGCCAACGTCATGACATGCATAGATTCATACTTCCTAACAAATCAAAACAATTAACATTCATCATCCAAAACAAATAACGAAATCTAGATAACTAAACTTCACCAGCGGCCTACGGTCCATCTAGCCACTTTTCTTAACTTTAACCTCATCCTGCTGAATACCTAAAAATGATACTTATACGTCAACCAACGGTTGGTGAGAAACATAGGTTTTTTAAGACATGATAATCAAATCTAATTGTAAATTACTGTGATAATAAAGAAAACATTACAGGACAATAAATGAACTATCATACAGGCTAACATGCAAATCCAATTAATCACACAAATACCCAGCAAACGACTACAAGACGTCTCATATCGTACCAAGGTCCCTGTTGTTACCCCCTTAGCCCATGCCATGGATAATCCCAAAGTAACCTTCCTGCTCGCTAGGCGACAGTACCATCCACTAAACAGGCCATGGATACCCCATGCAGGTGATCCCTAAGACTTAGCTTCGTACTCTCATATCACATCCACAAAACATGTAGCAACACAACATAGAATAGTTTACTATAGTCCATGCATCTTTGAACAACACAATAACACAGTATCAAAACATTTCCAAACACTTTGCATCATTTCCACCCCAATAAATCATAAGAAAAGAGGGGCTATGAAACTCACCTGATGCACAAGCAGCTTCCAAACAATATCAACACAAGCTACACAATACAAACACAAACGTGTTACACGCGACCAAGCTA
Organism: Tanacetum coccineum; assembly: GCA_026074375.1. Classification (NCBI taxonomy): domain Eukaryota; kingdom Viridiplantae; phylum Streptophyta; class Magnoliopsida; order Asterales; family Asteraceae; genus Tanacetum; species Tanacetum coccineum. The sequence continues at coordinate 17,247 of BQNB010031320.1, forward strand.
AAAGCTCAAGTCCATGTAACACTCATATGATGGATGTATAAGGGTTTGATTAACCATCATGGGTCGCCCCGACACCATGCCCAACCTTAACCATCTTGTTAACACATTATACTAGTTAACTATAATTTATCCAAAAATGCAGAATTTTAGCGTGTCTTAACCAACTTAAAAACCATACTTGCTGACCTTTATAAATTATACCACAAAATAGGGAAAAAAAAAAAAAAAAAAAGGGAAAAATAAAAAAGAAAAAAAATTTAAATGAAAAAAAATAAAAAAATCATCTAAGCTCCTTTATGTGTTTATTAAATACCTTGTGATTCCCAAGTACTCATTACATGAGTAACTATCCCAAATAAAATCAAACTTCTAAACAGTCCCAATTCGGACCTGCACGCGCACTAAAAAGTTTGGACTTAATAGTCATACTTAGACAACTATTCAAGGGCTAATCTTCTGGATATTGTTAATAGACATGTAGAACTTAACTTCTGTGCTTTGGCAAAGCTTAATTCTAATTTTAAGTTAGGGTTTCACCTTCCCAAACATGACCTAAATCTGACCCGTATTTACTGATTTGACAACTTTTAGTGTAACCAACATTTGACCTACTTCCAGACCTCAAAAACGTTTGAGGCTGGACTTTTTGGAAAGTACATTCAATGAGCTACTGTTTAGAGTCTAGAAACACTCAAAAACCTATTACCATCATGGAGATATTCACTCGTGAACACAGCCCTAAATTCTGCTCACCCTAAATCAAGATCTGACGCAAACCCTAACATGAAACATGCATGATCATAACCCTAGACTAACCCTAATCATTATTATATCATTAATGCTCCTTTATTTTCTGTATTTTCTATAAACCCTAGATCCATCACATTAAATGTTACATGAATATATAAATTAGATAGGATTAACATGCTTACCTTGAATGCTAGAACCTAAACAACGATTCTTGAGGTTTTCCTTGGATCAACAATGGAGGTCGATATTTCTTTGGCTATGGGGGCTGTGATTTCGACCAAGATGGAGAGGGAAGGAGTTATTTGTGAACTAGGTTTCTTCTAATATATCTAAATGGTATCCTAATCCCCCTATAATTCCACTTTTACAAATTTAGCACTCCTAAATCCTTTTAAACTCTATATGCCGATCGTCCCCCCTATTCATTATTTTATATATATATATTTTTTTTAATTATTAATATAGCCCTATCTACTTAACATTACCTTAAGTTTTTATAAAAACCTAAGCTAATTTGAGTAAACCTTTTTACATAAACGCCACCTACTAGACTTTCTAAAAATAACTTTTCATTTCACATTTCACTTTCTATTTATGGAAAGTTTACTGCAAACTTCCATCTTTCACTCACATGCTTCCTTTCCAATAACTTATACTTCTTATAAACGCTTAACTCTTAAAAACCAAGAATTGACGTAGCAATGCATGCAACACGTCTTTCATTTCCATTATTACCGCATGTGAACAAATGGAATACCAATCACTTCTCCACAACTGATCAATCAATGAGACGCCCATTACAGACTCCAAATGATCTTAAGCACAAACTAAAAACCACCATAGCACACATAATAATCATATAACACACCATTTAATCCCATAAAATGAACACATAGCCATATCTAAAGGTAAAGTTAACCTGTCCAAATCACGTGTGTCACAGGCAGCCTCACTTGTCCACGTGAATCGACCACCCTTCATACATTCAGTTAAGGGCGCGATTATAGAACTAAAATTTCAGATAAAACTCTCCACCACCGTCCTCGCCCCCGCCCGGTAGAAGGAACCTAACCCGTGAAAACTGAAAATGTACGTTAATAGAGAAAGGTGTTGGCCAGAATACTCGCCTCAACTTTCTAGGTCTATTTTTATGCCGCATACAAAGTAACAATAATATCCCAAGAAAGTCACTCATTCATAATCAAAAAATTAAACAATAAAAAGAAAAAAAAAATAAAAAAATAAAAAAATTAAAAATAAGAAGTGACCCTTTTTCCCATCAACATATAATTTCTGAGCCCGTAAAACAAAAAAGTAATTTCCGAAGATAGGACAAATGCTACTCAAGACTAGCTGCTTATATATCAAAAAAATCCTCAAATTAAAACTGACAACAAAGTGACCAATAAAAGGTTTAAAAACATGATTCATAAGGCGCATGAACGTACTCGGTGAATTAGACAGTCCAAAAGGCATAACCATCCACTCGTACAGTCCATCGCGAGTTTTGAAAGCTGTCTTCCATTCATCTCCAGTCGCATCGAACTGATGATACCACACCTCAAATAAATCTATAAAAAATGGTAGAACCATGTAGCTGGTCAAGAAGATCATCCAAATGCGGAATAGGAAAACGATACTTGATTGTTATTTTGTTCACATCTCTACTATTAATACATATCCAAAAATTCCCCCCATGTTTGGGTACCAACAAGGTAGGTACTACACACGGACTCATACTCTCCCGAATCAACCCTTTCTCCAGCAACTCAGTCACTTGTCTTTGAAGCCCGCGAGCACTCCTTCAGATTTATCCGATAATAGCTAGTCCCTTTTTTGGTTAGCGGAACCTAGAATAAAATCGATGCAATGTTGAATGTCTCTTATAGCCGGTAATCTAGGGGGTATGTCATCAGGAATTACATCCGCAAACTCCCTACGCAATGGCTGAACTTGTAGGGGAGCTTCATTGATAATCTCGTTTTCTTCTACAACCACAATAGTAAACACATAAGGACTGGTTTTCATAAGTCCCTCAAAACCAGTCTTCTTCATAAACAAATTAGAACCCTCTGCCTGTGTCTGACGAGAATCAAAAGGAACTAAAGTAATGTTCACACCATCCTTCTTAAAGCTGTAAGTGTTTTGGAACCCGTCATGTTTTGTTTTCCTATCAAATTGCCAAGGATGTCCTAATAGAATTGAGCACATTCATCCGGTATAACATTACACCACACTTCATCCTTAACTTTTACCATAGAAAACTCACAAGGACAAAATTCCAGAACTTTAACCGTATTCCCTTTTTTTACCCAAGTTAACTGCTACGGTTCAGGATGCCTTTCATCTTCATTCCCAACTCTCAACCAATAGTAAAACTAACATTCTTCGCAACAGCCCCCATCTATAATCATATCATATATTTCCCCTTGAAAGTACAACTTGGTACGAAGAAAAATGTTGTTTACGAAGCCACGAATTATCATACAACAGATTTTGAAACAACCCACAATTTAAGACGCTCTGAAGTAACCAATGGCCTCTCCACGATCAGGAAATACGAACTCATCAGCTGATTCATCAACTTTCAGGTTCTGCATCGGTATCAAAAATTAGGCCTGCGATCATCAGGTACGAAGCTAGTGGTATTCAGATCGCACAGCTCACGTGGCATAATGCCCAAGCACACCACACTTATAACAACGAGGGCATTGTTAACACGTTCTCATGGTATTACTGCAGCCGAGGTGTGGGGGTAGTGGCTTAAGGTGCTGTTTTAGGTGCTGTAAGGGGGAGGAGCGGTTCTTGTAGGTGGGGTGAAACGACTAGTGGAACCCTTACTCTTTGCCTTAATCTGTTTTTCAACCTTTAAAGCTAACTTACAAACATCCGTATAGGTCCAATAAGGTTGAAGACTTACAATATCAGCAATTTCACGCTTTAGGACTCTTAAAAACCATGCGACAACATGCTCTTCTTCTTCAACTACATCACACCTCATACGAAGCTTATCGAACTTATTGATAACCTCTTCCATAGTCATGTTCTGTTAGGACAGTTATGATAGTCAAGAAAAGCCTCTTGATGATGATTTTCTGGTAGAAACTTAGCCTTCATCAGTTTCTTCATCTTTTCCCAAGTCTCAACCTTTAATTTCCCTTTAATTCTTCGCCTCTTATTAACATGATCCCACCATAACAAAGCATGTTGTCAAAGCTTGATGGCCACGAGTTTCACTTTCAGCTTGTCAGGGATATCCCGCATATCAAACAACCCTTTCAACGTACTCAACAGTCAATCTAAAATCGTTCAGGATTGAAACCTTATTGAAACTTAAGGGATCTCATCATCAATCCCAGAACTGCGAATAGGATCATCGCGTCACAACATTATCATACGACGAGGTTGATAAAGGACATAATATACCTTTGTTTCTTCCGCCAAAAGATTGAACTATTGGCTCATCGCCCAGATGTTTGGGCTCAGTTTTTCCGCCTCTTCCTGCCGGCGATCCGGCTGTAATTGCTGAGCACGAGTTCCTTGGATCCGCTATGCAGCCTTTCAACCGCTCTGGCATCATTAGGATTACTGTAAGCGGTGTTGGTTCCGCCTCAGCTTTCTCTCTACCACGGGTGTACAAATCAACTAAATGCTCTGATACCAAATTAAATGGAGAGAGAAGTCATTAATAAAAACAATCTTACACAAACACAAGAACTAATCCGAAATTCTCAAGACAAGAAATTCTCTTATTTAATAAATCGTAGTTTCTCAAAAGCTGCTGAGACAACCCTAAAAATCGTCCTTATAAAGGAGGATAAGTTTTAAAAAGGAAACAAAATCTCATACAAAACATAATTGATTCTGTCCAAAATAAAGCTTAAAATAGAAAAACGCCCTTTTGAGGGGCCCAAACAACCCCGAAAGGCCCAAAACTGATAGGGCTCTTAATGAGTCTTGACCGTTAGGCCGTTTCCGAGTGACCATACGAATTCCAGCCCAATCCGCCACATAAATTTGTTGCTGCAAAATAAGCGCCAAGCGTATTTGTTATTTGACTCGCTCGTTGACTGCATCTGCATCAAATACATAAACTAAATTAGTTATTCGGATGATATAAAGCACGAATTCGGTCTTTTTGTGCGTTGACAATAGCCGCGTCAATCGGATCCATCCCGTCCGTCGACATTTGTAAGACTTTCAAGTCCTCGGCCACCCTTTTAGAATTGTTTAACGCCACTCGTGAGTTCACCTCGCGGTCCATACGCTCCATTTTTTCCCTCCACTCTATCTCGATTTGTTGTTGCATCATTTCTTGAAACATTATCGGGTTTGACCCGAAACTAGCGGTAGAGTTTGAAGAACGTTGACTCTATTCAATCCTTTGTAGGCCGGGTGGACGAGGCAACGCGTCGTCTCCAAAGAGCTTGGGTTCCTCGTTGGTAACCCGATTACGGTTTCGTCTTGCATTTGTCGATTCGGTATTGTTCCATTTGTGCTTGTCTTTCAAAAAGCTCCAAGCACTCTTGTGTTTGGAATCCGATTTTTCGTGTGCTCGATATAAGATTCCGATACGCGTCATCAAATTGCCATCGTTCTCCCCACTCATAGCCTTCGTTTCATTCACTAACGAATTAAACTTCCGACTCCCGATTCAAAAGGAGTCTACTTCTCGTCAACATGTTCTTGGTTTACAATCTGAAAGCCTCGTTCCCTGGGCTTGGTCAATGTAGCAGTCGAGAATTTTGTACAACACTTACTTCATTTTTTTTTATCCGAACCAATTTTTGGATCCTCAGATATTTGATTGAACCATTCGGCCGAAAGCACTCCTCGTCCTGGCTACAAAAAATTCAAACCTTACGGTTTTCGGCTTGCGAATTCTGGGGTCACGTTATTTTAGCCATTTTCTTTGATACGTTTCCACGTGAACCGGGTTACTTAGACACGAGTCGGACCGGTTCTTTCTCCGTCTTCTCTTCCTTATATTTTGTGAGAGGTAGTTGGGAATTAACCGGATTGTTGTTGAGAGAAATTGGTAATACGCCATTTGTGTTTTGAAGTTGGTAATTGTTTGAAATAGCAATTGGTGATGTGGATAATACGGGTTAAAGTTGGGAAAAAAGTTGGGTTGGGGTTGGGGTTGGGGTTGGGTGTTGGGGTCGGGTCGGTCGGGTTGGGATTACCGAGAAGAGCACGAAATTTAGTTTGAGGGTCAGTTGAGCATACCGTTATCCAAGGAAAAGTTGGGATTGTTAGGATTCATTTGAAAGAAAAAAAATAAAAAAGAAGTATAGAATATTGTTTATGCATTTTATTGGAGGAGTGTATAAATATGTGGAATAAGGGATGTTTTGAGATTATTAAGGGTAAAATATTAAAAAGTGGGTGTTTTAATGACCTAAAAAATATATAAACATCATTTTTTTGAAAAAGTGGGTGTTTTACAAAGGCTAGAAAATTCAAAAAAATAAAAAAAAGAAAGAAAAAGGGTATGACGCTAGCTGTGGCCACGACGCTAAGCCGATGGCGCCAGCCGAGATACAGTCGGCGCGATTTTTTTGGGCCTGTTTTTGAAGGAGTCATGCTATGGCACATTCGTACCGCACCCTCTAAATGCGACCTAAAACCAACAATTTTCCTTTATTATACTAAAAAAAAGTTCCATAAGTGAACATGGTCAAAAAAAAAAAAAAACGCTGCATCATTCCATCCCTTTTATTCATTTAATGGTTAAAAATTAATTCATATTTTAATTTAATTAAAAAAACCCTTTTTCACTTATTTTATAAAAATTAAATATCTCACAAACCGTTAATCGTTACGCAAAACGAAATATACCATCGCGACGAGAATTAAATCATCTTTCTATAGATGGGCACTTCTATATATTTTCGACGAACTTTTTTCGATTTTTTTTCTCAGCCACGTCTGGAAAAATCTCTTGTGATTTCATAAAATAACATGTGATTATGATACAAATCTCATGTGATTTTTTTCAGACGTGAATTGAAGAAAAAAAATTCGGAATAAAAGAGTTCGTCGGAAAGTATATAAAAGGGGGTATGCCCTCTATAGAAAGATAAAAAAAATACTCGCTGTGATACTTTCGACGAACTTTTTTTCCGATTTTTTTTCAATCACGTCTGAAAAAATCACATGAGATTTGTATCACAATCTCATGTGATTTCATAAAATCACATGTGATTTGTGATACAAATCTCATGTGATTTTTTTTTTGAACGGCAGAAATTCATTAAAAGCTAGCAAGGAGCTAGAAAAGAAAATTACAAACTAATAAGTTTAGGGTTTTTTAACCAAGAGATCCAATCGATCTTTGGTTTATATCTACTATTTAACCATAAAAACGACATTTGAACAATATCATCAAATAAAGACGCCTGATTTGGAGGAGGATTGCAGAAGATCAAGGAATTCCTGTATCGCCAAGTAGTCCACCACGTCACGAAACAAACGCCCTCAAGAAAAATTTTCAAAAGAGAAGGTAAGCGTAGATTGAAAAGCCAAGCATACCACTCACTATATGAAGAAAAATTGCAGTCACCAAGCTCCCACCAAATTTGAATCCTTCTCCATACCTGACGAATTACCAAGCAGGAAAAGAAGGTATGCGATGTAGATTCCACACCCGAATCACAAGTTGGGCAATTAATCGATGGAATGTCGATACCCCGAAGAGAAAGCTGAAGTCTGGTGGGTAACGCATCATGAGAAACCTTCCAAGCGAACACGTTTATTTTGATTGGCAGAAGCTTGATCCATCGAGTAGGAACAGTAGAAACTGGCAGAATTCGGTCATCAATGAACACCCGAGTGGACTTAACAGAAAACATACCCGCACCATCAAGACTCCAGGACCAACGATCTTCTGTACGAGGAAGAATCACCGACTGCACCTTCGAGCTTAGCAAATTAAAAGACTCCTGCTCAACTCCCCCTCTAGGCTGACGACGAAAAGAATAGAACAAGGAAGGATGTCCAAGTTTAGAGGCAACACTAATCAACTTGGAATCCTCTAAAGCGAATAGCCTCCCGTATTGATCTTTGAAAGCTACATCATCCAACCAAATATCGTTCCAAAAAGAAGATTGCTCCCCATTACCAATTTTTTTACGAATATACTGGAATAAATCAATACCTTGAGCCTTCAAAGATTGACAAGCGTTGAGAATGTCCCTCCAAGTCGATCTGTTATGAAACTGAGAAGAATCTCCAATTGCCCCATGAGAACCATGCATCGCTTTGATAAAAGAAGACCACAAAGAAGATTTATCCGTATAAAAACGCCATACCCACTTGAATAGAAGAGCACGATTTTGAGCAAAAAAACTTGAAACCCCAAGACCTCCATTCTTCTTGGAAGCAAGAGCTTTGTCCCAATTAAACCACGTAGCTTTCCTAATCGACCCATCATGACCATTGAAGAAGTTTCTTCTAATGACCTCCAGTTTATTAAGAACACCCAACGGAGCTTTGTAAATCGACATGTGATAAAGAGGGATAGAAGAGAGGACCGATTTTAAAAGAGTAAGTCTACCACCGATAGAAAGTGTCTTTAACTTCCATTTGGAGAGCCGTGAAGACACCTTAGAAATAATATCATCCCACTCACAAATACGATTCATGTTGCTGCCAACCTTAACACCAAGATAATTAAAAGGAGTATGAAGTATAGAACAACCAACCAAGTTGGCTGCCAAATCAACATTACCAGAAGGAACTCCCATTCCCATAATTTTGCTTTTGTTGATATTAATTTTAAGACCCGATGCCAAGTAGAAACACTTCAAAACATTAAGCAAAGAACGAACATTCCGATCATTCCATTCCCCAAGAAAGACAACATCATCAGCATAAAACAAGTGAGAGATCACAAGAGAGTTGGAGATTGAGATACCTTTGTAGAGACCAGCATTACAAATCCGCATGAACGAAAGTCGTCATGTTTTATGCTAAAATGAAAATGGTGAAACGTTTGCGGATGTGATTTTTGATATTATGTCTATTTTGTTTAAGTTTTATTGAACACATTCATAATCACTTGTAAAAAAACATTAGAACATGAAACATGTTATTATTGTTTAAATATCAAGTATGATGGTTGATAAATTACTAGTGATTATGTTAAATCACATATGATTTCTAAAAGAAATCACATATGATAGTTTGCTAAAAAATTGTAAAATACAAATATCACATCTGATATGTAATAGATTCACATTCATGTAAGATTAAAATCAACCAAAATCAAGTAAAACATAATTTCTAACACTTGTTCATATAAAATCAAACATTAAAAAGAGTACTTTCAAATATCACATGTGATAATTGTAATGAAAAGAAAAATAATGTAAAATCATATGTGATTTCCTAGCATATCACATGCGAAAAAAATCAATCAGTTTGATGAATTTATCATTAAACCAAAGCTTTCTTATTCTTGAAATAACTCTTCTTCTTCTTTAACCAAGTCTTATTCTTCCTGAACCAAACCTTATTTTTTTAAACAACTTCTTCTTTAATCACAACTTCTTGTTGAACCACGACTTGTTCTTGATCTTCAAACCTTAGCTCCTCTTGCATTTATGTTCTTCAAAACTTCCATATAAGTTGTTTCATGACAAAAAGCAAAAATCACATATGATATCATATATGATATATCCAATAAAACAGATATCACATATGATAAATCCATCAAAATGAAATATCACATGTGATATCACATATGATATATTTCATATCAACTCAAAACTGCTTATTGCTAACTAATAAGTTAAAACCAACTTAATTCAGCTTATATCAATAACTTAATTCAATCAAATGCTAAATAATAAGTTATTCAGATTATAAAACTACCTAATAATACAGTTTATCACACTAACTCTCATCTAATTCATAAGTTTATTCATATAACTCTCTTCTTCTCTAATTCATAAGCTTATTCACATGAATCAGCTAAAAAATAATAAAATAACTAGATCTGATGAAAATAAGCTAATAAGCTAGCTTATAATTCATTACAATAAATTCAAATAATAATAATTCATAAGCTTATTGATAACTCTCCTCTAACTCATAAGCTTATTCACATCAATCACCTAATAAGTTAGCTTATAATTAAGCATAATAAATTCTGATAATTCATCAAATAAGCTGAATAATAAGCTTATAAATTCATACGATAATAATTCATAAGCTTATTCACATAAATCAACTAAAAAGGATAAAAAAAACAAGATCTGAAGAAGAAAACGAGATGTATATAAGCTGATAATAAGTAGATCTTACTTGATGAAGAATATGTTTAGATAATTGAATGATCGATTGAAGAAAACTAGATCTGGTGAAGAAGAACAATTGAATGATCAATCGAAGTGTAGAGAGAGATATACATAGAAAAGACGATACTAAAAAACACAGAGTTTATGTGTGATAAAATGAGACGTTATTAAAAAAAGTATATATATTAGACGAAAATACCCTTGGAGTGTAAACTAAAAATCTAATCTTGTCCATTGGATGATATGAAGATGGAGGCTGAAGATGAGTCCCTCGGTATCCAAGAAAACTTTGGTATCCAAATGAACCTAAATCATATTATAAACATAAAATTAAATCAATGTTTTATGAAATATTATTTTAAATTATAATTATCTCTATCTCTGTCTTTACTACTTTATAAAATATTTAGCTCATTCTAATTTTAGAAGTTTTAAAAATTTTAAGTAAAAACCATTTCTTGTTAGGGAAGGATTTCAAAACCTAATCAATACTTGTAACCTCAAAAGTTGTAACCGTCGTATTAATGATCAAATAAGTGATTCAATGGGAAATAAATGAGTAACCACCATATCAATATTTGTAACATGTAAAACTTTAAAAAGGTTATTAATATACATTAAAATGTCAGTTATGAAATTATAATATAAAAAGAACTCGTTCTTTATGAAAGAATCAAAAAGCTACAACACAAACTAATCATACTTCACACACAATAGATTCAGTCAGCCAAGGTTTTTCTGGTCCTTGAACCTCGTCTAGCCCCTCACCGAAAGATTTAATTATACGGGAACTCGTCGTCGCAACGCGTGGGTACCGGTCTATTTTAACTTATGCTTCAAAGATGCAACGTATGTGTTTATTTATTTCGTTTGGATCTTATGTTTATTTAGATATGAAATACTTTGCATTATTATTGCTTAAGTTATTTTAATTTAAATTATCATTTATTTGTATGGTTGTTGTTAGAAAAACGTTTAACCGAATAATATTTGCTCGCCGCAAAATATAGTCACAGGGTACCCGCCGCCGTTGCAGCGACGGGTACCCGTGCAGAGCCGGATTTTGGCATGTGCAAGGTGGTCGACCGAACAGGGCCTCATTTTAGGAGCACCACGATTATAAACATAGGGCCTCATTTTATTGGATTTCCAGCATACAATTGGATATAATGTGTTTAAAATCATTAAAAATTTTGGTTTAAACAAGAAAATAATATGGAAATCAACTACCATTAAGTATTTTCAAAATGAATAGAAACAGGGATACGAGAGGAAGATGATGTTATTGAGTTATTTACATTTAGCCGCCTAAGCTTTATAGGTTGTGCACCGTTTTTCCTTTTATTTATAAAAAAGTTTAATGTGTTTTCAAAACTAACCGTTCGAGTCCTTATTTGGAAAATGATTTTTATGTTCGCTTGTAGTATACTTTTTTTCAAGTACTACGTAAATTGTTTTAAAAGACTTTTGAGTCATTTGAAGGTCATAGCTGCTTTAAAAAAAAGATTTATATTTTATTTAGTTATTTGCAACACATAATTTTTATTTCTATTGTTTCGTGTTCGAAGGCTTGCCGTTGGCATAAATTTTACGAGACGGCCCTGTTTTTATACATGATAGTTTGGGCCTTTAGTCACTTTATTTTGATGTTTCAAAAGTTTGATAGTTTTTGGTAAAAAAATGCTCAATGTCAAATATGAGTAAGAAATGCATAAACGTGCTATTAAGTCCGCAAATGTAACATCTAACAAGGATATATGGTCTAAGTTAGTCATTTGTATGTACATTTAAGTTTCCGAATTTCAAAGGCCTACTTTCGATTGTTGCACAGGGCCTTCAAAATTCACGGGACGGCCCTATACCCGTGTGATTATATTTTTGAAGTCTTAAAATTTTTAAGAGACCAAAACATTTCTTGTTTGTGAAAGATATAAAGCCATTAGTCAATGTTCATCATACACATTTTTAAATTCACACCAGATTTAATGTATATGTTTTTTAACTAGCATGTGTTAATAATAGCCCATTTAAAAGGGTTTGTAACTCCTGGTCAAAAGAAGTTATGAGTATTAATCGACCAATTAATCTCATAACCTCCTCTATGAATGCATAGTGGTTACATGACCATAATCATTGTCATTAAGTTAATGTTGAAACCGCCCATTTAATAGGTTAAGTTAATGTGAAAAAAAGTTGATTTGTAAATTCTGTATATACATGATTTCCATAGATAACCCATCTTCAAAATTTTAATCTAAAAATTTATAACTTCAATGGGTTCTAACACTATGGCTTACATCAATCATTCGACAAGTCAAATCTTCATCAATCGTTAAGGTAAAATATATTTTTTATAATATAACACCCTATGTTTTCAGGTCATATTACGATTTCAATTATTTCATTTTCCTTTTATTTATAGGGTTTTGCGTGTTTACTCTTGATTTAAATCGTCTAGTTAAAAATCTAATGAGTAAATTTTACCTCAGAAAGGACGAAAAACGAAGCCAAAACGACAAAACCGGACATGGAATGGAAAAGACTGTGAAAGACAAAGCCAAATCGAAGCTGAAAAGTCAATCAAGTCAAAAAGTCAACAGAAAAGTCAACTGGTCAAAGCCAAAGTCAACCCCGACAAACCCGAAGCCAAAAAGTCAAGAAAAACAAGTTTAGGGATTAAACTTGTTAAATCCCTAAACTTATTTAAAGAAGAAAAGAAAGAGAAGGACCTAAACTGCCTATTTGCCAAAGAGATACCCCAAGGGCCATTTCTGCCAATGGCAAAGACTTGTACGCCCAAGGACTAGTGGTGCAAAGGGTCTTATAACCCTTGGGGGGTTGTTTTGCCAAATCCCAAAACCCTTTAACCCACAAGGACCAACCTTGCAACACCCCTTAACACCATGAGGGACTAACCTTGCCAAATCCCAAACCCACACCCTGTCACCCCTTACCTTTTTATAACCTCCTTTTCCCGCCATTTTCAAACTTCAACCAACTCACGGGTTAGCCTCCCCTCCTTTGTCCTGCATCTCTTCTACACCTTGGACAAACCTTTCCCCCCTCCTCCACTATCTTTCCCACCAAAAGAGGAGCTTTGCCATGTTGGCAATCCAAACCCCCACCAAAACCAATCAATGGTTGAGAGGATTCGGCTTGGGCATCAAGAATTTTAAAGGGCCAGGATTTGCTTAGTCTTTGCACTCTCACAACAAACACACCCCTTTTGTGTGTCTACAAAGAAGCACACCTGCAAGAAGCAAGAATTCCAAGAAGACATAAACCCTAGCTCGTTTTTCTTCTATAAAAGCAAGTGTAAGCCCATTGTGGCAAATATGTAGTTTTTTAAGTAGTTTTTGAGTTAGTTAGCAAGTTAAATTTTCAGTTTGTAATTTTTCCTTATTTTTAAGCATTTTCATTTGAGTTTTTCAAATTTGGCTTTAAGCACTTGTACTTTGTTTCCTTTAGTTTGTACTTTACTAGTTTGAGCAATATAATTCAGTTCTTAAGTATCTTTGTTCTTTGATTTCAAAATAAAGCTGTTTTTTACCTAATAAGCTCTAATAAGCTCTTTTGAGCTTAAACTTGTTAATAAGCTCACATTTAGTCAATACTCTGTTTTTAGTGTTTCATTTACTCATTTTATACAATTTACATCAAAAAGGTTTATGATATCGCTAGTTCATTGGGTTCAAACAATGAGCTACATAGGATAATAAAGCTAATATAGCTTATGAGCTTATAAGCTCAGTTTAGAGGCAAGGTGGCCAATTAGGTATATGCTTTTGAAGCCACTCACGTCAACAAGCGTGGCTTGTGACTTGAGACTACAAGTTCACAGGTTCTGAGCTTTGATTTAAAATTAGCAATTATGAGCTTATTACATATTGCTCATTCTTTTGAATTCTTGATGCTTAATAATCCGTGTTTCATTTAGCTAAGTTAGCTTATAGATAGTAAAAGCTTTAAGTTGTCTTATTTTAAAAATTCCAAGTTTAGATTTCACTTTTTCAAATCTGTCATTAATGAATTAATAAGCTAGGAGAGAAAGTGCTTATTTTTTGAAAACTAACTTAGGTTTTAGTTTTAAAATAGCTTAATTAGAGTGAAATTTAGTGTGAGTAAGATAAAAGGTTTTAGAGCTTGTTTTCTGTTTTTAAAAATAGTTTTTTACAAGTACAAATAGGTTGGGACAGTTAGACTTAAGGGGTGTTTGGGATAATTTGGAAAACGGGTCAAGATGGTTGTGTGTTTGGGTTGAGGTCATCAAAATAGGTTTAAGCTTAAGTTTTAAGCTTATTTAAAGCTGTTTCAAAAGTTTTTGAGGTTCAATATTGTTTTTCAAAAGTTTTCTAAATTAACTTGAAACTGTGAGATTTTTTTTTACACCACAAGTGCTTATTTAGTTAAGCACTTGTGATTTTTAGTTAAGGGTTCAAAAAGAGAGTGTTATGTGGTGTTAAAGAAGCTGTCAAAACCCTTTGTTTTCTTTGACTAATGTTGATCAAAAAACCACCACAAGTATTTTATAAGTGACAATTTTAAAACTGAGTCCCTTTTTCACTGTCAAAATTCAGCAGTCTAAAATGATTTTTAAAAGTCGAAATTTGGTGCATAAGTCCATTAGCTAGGATACTTTAGCTGTTTTCATTTTTCTTTTTAATTTAAGCTTATTTGACAGCTTTAAATAAGCTGTCAAATAAGCCCTTGAGTTTAGCCTTTAATCTCCCCTGGTGCAAAGGGGAATTTTAAGCCCTTTCTCCCTTTCCTCTAAGACTTCTAGTGACTTAAACACATCTCTTTGGCTTATTTCAAGAGCCTATAAGCTCTTGTATAAGCCCCTTTAGTTTCAGCTCTTAAAAAGCTTATTTGATGGCTTAATTTTAAGCCTCAACTTGCCTTTTGACTGTTTTTGTTCAAGCTTAGGTGTAGGGACTGCCTTAATATTTTCACACTTATGCTTAATTAGCTTATTTCATAAGCTCATTGTTGCTCTTAACAGCTTATTTAGGGTAGATTGTTAAGAATTTTGCTTATTACTCCTTTTACCTAGCTTATTTGTCCAAAACCTTAAGCCATTTTAGCCTTGTAAGCTTGTTTCAATTTCTGTCATTAAGCCCTCTTTCCCAGCTTATTTAGTCTTAGCTTTTAAGGTCATTAGTGCTTATTAGGTTAGCTTAGATAGTCCTTTTAGCTTATTTTTTTCCTAGCATAGCTTAAGTGTCCATAAGTGCCCAACACCTTAAGCCATTTGAGCCTTAAGCCTTGTTTTTAGCTTTTTGTCATCATAAGCTGATTTCAGCTTATTTTGTTTTAGTATCTAGCTTTTTACATATCAGGTATAGTTGTCTTTTAGCTTATTTAATCCAAGTCTTAGCTTAAGTGTCACCATAAGCCCAAAGACTTAGCTTTTCTCACTTTTAAGCCACTTTAAGCAAACTGTCATTTTTAAGCTGATTTTTCAGCTTATTTAGAGCTTATCACAAAAAGTTGTAGTTGACAAAGTTGTTAAGCCCCACGAGCTTAACAACTTTGCTTTTTGAAGTTTTCAAAAAAAAAAAAAAGAGGGAAAGACAAGAGGTCCGGGTGAGCAAGACTCGAACCCAGGACCTCTCGATACGATCCCCCTTTTGTACCACCCTCACCACACGCTGAGCCCTTGGGGAGCTTTATCTTCATAGTCACCAAGGGCTTGAATATTTATACACATTTTGTTCATTTAAGCTTATAAGCTGTTATCAGCTTATTCGGGGCTTATTTCTTAAGCAATTTTTTGTTTCTTATTTTTCCTAGGATTAAGCCAGTGTCTAGTATTTTTTGTAAAAATTTCAGAATTTTTCGAAGTCATTTACTATTTTTTATAATTTAATTTAGTTAAAAGTTTTAAAAATTCATAAAAAATACAAAAATTATCAAAAAATTATTTTTCTTTTTTAGAAAATTTTATTTTGTCATATAGTTTGTAGGAAAAATTTAAAACTTTTGCGTAGAGTCATTTTTTATACAAACTTTTCGTTTTTTAAAAGAACGGGTCCGGTGACCGGTTTTTTGTGTTGACTGTTTTTGGGGTCAAACAACTCCGTTTTCGGTCTAGAGTCTTTTTCAATTCTTCGTTATTTGTCCCTAAGAGTAGTTTAAAGTGAAAATTTCTTTCGTAGGGTTATTTTTTAAAAAAGATTTTAGGTTTTTCCCCCTTTGTTCGGGATTCGTGCTCCCGTTTTTCAGCTTAATTTAGTAATTTTTAGGATTTTCTTAAACGTTTTTATTTGTTATTGTTTAATTTGACTTTTCCACCCTCTCAAATCAATTCCTTCCTTCAAACTCAAATCTTCGACTGTTTCGATTCTCCAGTCCAGCCTCGTTGGGGATAAACGACCCGGGAACACTCTATACTACTTCTCGGTATTATTGATGTTGTTGATTTTTAGACTTATATATATTTTATATTTTATCATATATTATATATTTAGTGTAAAAATTATCAATCAGATCATATAATTAAAATCAGTATTCTATAAGATCATAAGTTTGCAAAGACCCTACGTATGATCAGGTCGTTTTTGCTTTGTAGTATCGTAAAATCAAATAATTTTAAGATCACGATCGGGATCATAACAACCATGCTTTCAACATTAACAATTTTATACAGATCGAGAGTTGTGAGAGTTTTTAACGTCGTTCAGGTTAGTCCGATTAATCCAAACTTTTATTAAATGGGGTTTTGGATGTAAGTTTTACCTTTATTCTTGTGTTAAGTTAACCTAAATAACCCGCATAATATATTTTAAGGTTGTTTTCATATAGTTTCTTGTTTATCGGAAAAATTACCATATCATAGGCCTTGTTCAGGTTAATCCAAACCCGACTTACCCGTACTCGAATTAGCACAAAACCCAAATAACCCGAGCCCTTATTAGAGTCGGACACATGCAAAGGTTTTTCATCTCCAAAACCTGAATAATCCTCATTTGGGCCGGGTTAACCCGCATAACAACTTCGTAAAGAATTGATTAAACAACGGTTTTATTATCGAAAATAGATTAATTGAGGAAATTGATATATCACTTATCTTATAAACCATTGCCAGGGTTCGTTTGACTTGTAGATAGGTTTAGGATTTTGATTTAGATATGTATTAGGATTTAGATTTGATTTTGAAATTGAAAAGATAAAACATATTTCTCTATATCCTATAGAGCATTTCGAATGCTGCCAAAAAAAGGTTTGAGCCCTTTAGCAGGCTACTTTGGTCAAGCACATTGGCCCATCATTGTCTTCATCGGGCTTCTAAATCCAGAACCATCATTCGTAAATCGTTATCATATAGATAATACCCACCGCCCCATTATTGTATCGTCAATGACTATTTGTTCTTCCATTTCCAAAAAAAATCAAGATTTACAAACAATCAATTTCAAACCTATTTCAAGTGACCGATAAGTATTCATTACAATAACTCATTTGTTCATGTAATCTATTGTATATTGTTATTTTTGTTACTTAATTAGGCTTAAAGATAAACACCCTGATTGTTATATACTTTGCGGATGATATGCGTATATCTTATGAGCTGTTGATGATTTTCTTTTTGGTTATTGTATTAATGTCCAATTTTGGTTGAAAATATAATTGAAGCCTTTGTTTATATTTTTTTATATTATGACATTAGGGTCTGTTCATGTTGCTGTTATTTTTTTCAAGGATGTGTTGCTGATGCTGTTAGCAACTAAGGGTTTTCAGGTTTTTGTTTTCACTTTTATTTTAATGTTAAAATAGGGGTTTTGTCAGAACTTGGGGTTTTTGTTAATTTCGTTTTTCTCGATAATTTTTGCAGGTTATATTGCTGATGTTGTTTGCATCTAAGGGTTTTTAGGTAAGATTCAAAATTTCGTTTACACTATAACCAAGTAGGACTTACTTGGTGCATTTGTTGTAGATTGCATCTGATTGCATTAGAGATGGCGCAGCATAAGGCTCAGTTGAAATTGTTCTTTTTTTGCTATAATAATTATGCCTTATGAAAATCTAAAACAATTAAAGATATGTGTTTCAAGGCAGAATGAAGTCGTCGGTGTGTCTTTGGGTTTTCCTGCCAACCTTGAGCCGTCGTCTTCACTCTGGCAAACAGGTGTAAGTCTCATCGTATCTTTTTTTAAAGTTTTAAATGAGCTAAGGTTATTTGACTTTAAACTAATACTCTTTCGAGCTTCTATATAAAATATTAAAACCTTTTTATTCGTGGGTTTTTTATTTTGTACACGTGAATTTTTTTGAGGTTTGGCGCTACGAGGATGGATAAGTTTGATGTGGAGGATAAGCTTGAGACGCTTGAGCCTGTCGATTTAGGTGAGTTTTTATTTAGTATGATATAGTTTTTGTTTATACTATATGCTACAAAATCTAATAAATTTAATTTTTGGGTATGTAGTTGTGAAACAGCCCACTGGGAGACAACTTTACTGTGATGCTACATTTAAGATATGCATTTTGCGTGAAAGGTATGAAAAGTATAATTGATTGTGAAAGGTTCCTAAGTTTTTCATGATATGAACCAAGATTTAGTTGTCATAGAACTTGAAGGTTATATATTACTCTGTTATCTTTTCTGCCCAACTTATCTCATTTTTGGTTAAGGATACATACTATGGATATTAGTTTCCTATTTAAACAGAAACTCGTTATGTCAGATCATACCATCACTATTTGACACGCCATACATGTATACTTATGGGTGTTGTTTTTTGTATTGTATGTGATAAAAAAGACCATGGCTCGACTTTGAAATGTTGTATTAGTTCTGCATCTTGAATTTATGTTTACAACAAATATATCATTGGGCTCTGTAACTATATGGAAGCACGCATACTAAAGGAATTTTTCATCAGCATTATAAAGCACAATCGGGATCATAAGAAGTAGTAGGAAGTAAATATTGATTACTAATATTGTTGTAATGAGTAATGACAAATAAAGAAGGCCAAGTATGACATTCTTAGTGTTTATCAAGATCTGTTATGATTTCTAGAGTATGTTTATAATTACCTTTTGCCCTTTTATACGTATTTATATGATTTTAAGAATTAATATTTTATGTTTTCTTTAATAGGCCCGTTGTCGACCAGAACTTATTCTATGCAGGCATGAAGTATACAACCACAACATTTGCAGTAGCAATGGACAATATTATCCCTGTCATGACATTCCTCATGGCATGGGCATGCATGTTATTCTTCTTAAGTTTTTTTCTTGATAATGTAAGCTTTAATGTGTATATTAATTTAATATTTGTTAATTTTTCACATAGGTTGGAGAAGGTGAATATCAAGAAAATGCATAATATAAGGAAGATAGCTGGGACATTGGTGACGGCGGGAGGTGCAATGGTGTAATACTTCGTAATTTCCAGGTCATTATTTTAGTCCATATTCTATTATTTATTTTAATTTTGAGTAAAATTTATTTTTTTACGGTTTTACTAAAGTAGTTACCTAGCGTAGTAGTAATTTGTTATTTAACGTGAGCCGTCCTTAGAATTATTATCCATTTACGTGTCTTACGTAGTTTACTATTTTCATAGGATACCCCAAAGATTTCGTTTGTATCTTTAGCATTTTTCGTTTTACTTCGCGTTTACGTCGAAACCTTGCTATACTTACGTTTATGCTTAAACATATACCTTTTATTTAATCTTTAAACTTTACACAAATCAAATAATACTAATAACAAAAAAAAGTTTTTTTAGCCTTAGCCGTCGCCCCCACCCCCCTCGGTTGGGAAATCCTAATACCACCAAATTTTTGGTTAAAACTCTCACACTTCTTATACACTCTAATCATTTCACATATATATGCATTTCACCTAGCCTTTTCTCTCATCTTCACATAGTTAAAAAAAAAATTAAAGCCACTCCATCTCCTCTCTTTTTAGCCGTCGGCTGCACTACTACCACCACCATCTCTCATAAATTTTTCTTGCAATCTATCAAGAAACTTGTACTTGTTTCATTCTTTGTACTTGTGGAACCTTAAATAGATCAAGAAGCTCTATATTTAGGGGCTTAGGGGCTGTTTTGATTGAGGCTATTAAGGTGTTGTTGCATGGGTTTATCTTGAAGTTGTAGGTGGTTTGTTGTTGGTTTGATTGTGGTTTTGATTGTTGGTTTTGTTTGTGGTTGGAAGATCATTGCAAGACTTTGATTCTAGGGTTATAGATAGGTTTGGTTATGGATTAATGAGGGTTTGATGCAAGTGTTGGTTGTGTGAAGTTGAGTTGGGTCAAAATTAGTGTAGAAGTGATGTGTGTTTTCCAAGCTTTAAATTTATAATACTAGATATACCGATTTTTACTAAAAACACAACACTCTGGAAGTATACCCGTTCGTGTATAGTATATCTTTAGGTAAGTCCAGGTCGTTCCATGGGAATTGAAGTTTTCACAGTTTGTAATTAAGGTGCTAAGGTTAATAAGATTGTCACGAATCAAATTAACCAAATCTTGCATATATCGGATATTATAACGAAAGCAATTAAAAGATGATTCAAACAAATGATTAAAGTATGTTTGTTTAGGCAATGATCACTTAGATAATGATGTGTTTGGAATAGTGTTTATAAGTTTGTTATCACAGTTATAAATCTTTCGCTTTAAATATAACAATGTGTTATATCGATTAATAACATCAATCCTTATCGGCCTTTATAAGTTATTATAACCAATATATTACAGAGTGGAATATTTAACACACATATATAAAAGATACTTTCGGCCTTATTTTCTTTATATAAAATATGTTTTACCAATGAATAAACTCTTATCCAAACGCTCTATATCCTAGATCACATTATGCCCAAACAACACAAGATGGACTCTTCCATTATCAAATAAAGTAACAAAACATTAACATATATCTGTGAATTCAGAAAGATCTATTCAAAGAGCATAAACAAGATTGTATACAACTTCAAAAGCTAAACTGTTGTTGATTTCAATAGTTTTACCACCTCGAAAAAAATATATTATATTCAAAGTAAAATCGGTATACTATGAAGTATTCTGTATAATGCTTATAGATTCGAAATTAACTTTCAAATGCTATTTCCTTGGATGGATTTTAATATGGAAATTTTATGGTGGATAGGGTTTTTAGTCGATGGTGGTGATGGTGGTTTGAAGGGGTGTTTGGACCCTTGGGTTGTCAAGCCAAGATCACCAAAAACACCTTTTCTAAGTGTTCTAAATGAATTAAGGTTTGTGTGTGTGATGGTTGTGTAAAATGAGGGAGCCAATGCCTCATTTTATAGGCTGAAATCGAGCAAAAGTGCGACGCACTTAGGAATAAGTGCGGCGCACTTGGTGAGTTAATGCTGGTATCATTTAATTCTTCGAAGGGAAGTGCAATGCACTTAGTAAAATGAGCGGCGCACTTGAGGAGTTAATGCACTTCTTTGACCGAGACTTTAATTCTTTGACTTTTCAAGGAAGTGTTGCGCACTTTGGCAAAGTGCGGCGCGCTTATGATCTTTTTCAGATTTAGCCCTTTATTTTCTTCTAACTTGGTTTTCGTTGTGTATAAATACTTGTTTTGTTCATTTGAACTCGATGTTTTTCAAGTGTATTTAAGCTCCAGGAGACTGTAACATTCCGTATTTTCAGGTCATTTACGACGTCATCTATTTTACTAATTATTTTTTTTCTCGTACGCGTTTACTTTTAATTCTCATTATATAGTAAAATCGCGTAAACTAAAAATCAACAATTAACGTAAGCGGACACCAAACGAATTAAAGTTTTCGTCAAGCAAGCAATATATTATTTTTACGAAAGTAATAATCAACTTTTTATATTTTATTTTTATTAGTTGCGTAAAACGTTTACGTTTCGCAATTAAATACATTTAGGCAAACCCGGAAGCACCAAAACTTTTCTACGCTTCAACAAATACCCACTTTTATACCCAATACATAAAAATTACAAAAATATCTTACCTATATACATACATATCCGGTTATAGGATGAAAAACACAAAGATATTACAAGTTGAAAAACACTTTCCTTGATTTCATGAGATGATCTCTACTTTTAGGAACATTTAGATATTATTTGCAAGACTTTTGCAAGCAAAGCCCATACCTTGACCAAGAATTTCCTTGAAACCCTCATGGTGTCTTTCATGAACCTAGACATGCTCTTAACTAAGTCCTTAGAGTATATAAGCTAGCAACTTGAGAAATAAACACACACTCTTCATTTCCTTGGTGAAACAAAGCAAAACACTCTCCCTTTTCCTCTCCTTTAACCCACGGCTCAAAACCCTCTCAATAATAAATCCATAGCTTGATTTTCTAAGACCATACAAGCACTCATACATCCTTCCTATGATAACCTAAGGTGTTTGCAAGGGTTGGCTAAAGGTTTACAAGTATCTAAGCAAGAAAAGCAAGATTAGGGTTTTGGCTTGAATTAGGGTTTTCAAGAGTTGCAAGCTAGGGTTTTATTGCTAAACAAGTGTGTAGATCTTGTTGTTCATCACCACACATCATATTAAGGTTACCTAAAACCCTTTATGTCTTTACATTTATCATTTTATGCATATATTGGTTCTATATGGCAAAATCACCATTAGGATGTTTTTAAACATGTAAAACATATTTTTGCTTGTGATTATAATTTTATACACTTATTCATGTGTTATGTGGTTGAATATATCATGGACTAATGGACATAATAATATGTATGACATATGTTAATAAGGGTTGTAATGGACTTGTAACAAAGTGGTTAAGCTAAAAAGTTATAAAAACGACTTTTAAACACATTTTGAGAAAAACCCATTTAGGGGCTGTTTGAATTCGAAAATTTACACCTCTATTTTATGATTTTATAAGATACTACATGTCCCAAGGATCGTGGGCATGTAAAGAACTCGAAAAACCGATTTATAACGAAAAAGATACGACGATTTCAAGTTTACGTTAAATATATACTTTTATAAAACTATTTTTATAAAAGTTACTATTCACCACAGAAACTTATACTTTTAAAACATCAATAAATCGATAAAACTTTTAAATACGAAGACATGCTCGAAAGAATCGCTAAAAACGGAGTTAAAACGAATAAGTTACGACATTTACGAGATTTACGATAACTAAATCTATAAAAATAAATATATAACTGTTATGAACAGTAAAAATCACTATTCATCAGAAAACTCAGATTTTGAAAATGTTATATTTTGATAACTCGTCTTAATACGAAGGCGTGGACGTAAGAAACGAAAGAAACGGACTTAAAACGAGAAAGTTACGCCAGTTTTACTAAAGTATACTTATAAACGTTTTTACTTTATAAATATGATTTCACTAAAACGATTAGATGGTGATGTAGCTATATAGAATTATATGTGGTATTAGTTAATCAAAGTACTATATTACTAGGGAGTTTCATAATGAGGCCTCTTCGGGGTGGCGTATCGACGAGTTGTTGGATTTACGATTTAAAGTGTCCTAGCTCCTCATACGTCACTACATGACCTCTTAATTATGATAGCCCGAACGATAGTATGATGAGCTATACGACCTATAAATAATCAAAGTGTTTAGTACTTATACGACCTATATTGGATTAGGTTGCCTTCGGATTCCTTCGTGACGCATTTTTCTATTGTGAATACTTGTTGATTACCATTCACTCGAGGTGAGTTCATAGCCCCCTTTTTACTACGTGATTGTTTTACAAAATCTACGGGGTGAATTACATTGCTTGTTTTACTATTGGACACAAGTGTTTTTCTAAGTGTTTTCAAAGTGTTTACAAAGTGTATGCTATCCAGATTACTGCCTGAATATTATTGCTAAGTTACCTTATTGCCGTGAAGTCCCTATTTATCATGAACCGTTAATTGCTATTGTAGTAAGCGCGAGTGTTGTGGATAGATCTATCGGGACTGACAATCCCCACCTTTCCTTGGGTCACTAGTTTGATCAAGGTGCATTTAACATTGAGAGGTGTTAGGTTGTTGGCAAGCATCCTATATTCTGATTGGGGCACAAATCTAGTTAAGGCTTCGGGGTCATGAGCTTAGTGCAATAATAAACGTTTTGGACTACTGAATGTGTTTCAGAGTCTACTATTACTTCGATCTTGTGGTCCACCCTTTTTACCGATAAACCTATGATTTCACTCAACCTTTGTGTTGACTTTTAGCATGTAATTTCAGGTCCTAGGGTATGAAGATTGGACGGGAGCCGTGGCGGATATCAATGAAGACGGATTCTGTGTTTTATCTAAAGTCTATGCAACTTTTATTATCTTTAAAAACTTAAGTCATCTTTTGGGTATTATGAAGCTTTTGTTTAATTAAAAATGTATGTGAAATGTTTATGACTTATAAAACATATGTGACCTAATGTATAAACTCTGATATTTTGCTATGGCATCGAATGAAATCTTGTCTTAAACGTCCATTTATGGTTGTTTCCTATATCTTGATTGTTGTACTTTGACGTAGCACCCCATTGTTACCATTCCGCTGCATACCTAATTTTGGGGGTGTTACAATCAGTATCCTTGTCTCCTAGCTCATCCTCCTCGCTATCAGTATTTAATATGAGCTTAGACGTACCCC
Organism: Tanacetum coccineum; assembly: GCA_026074375.1. Lineage (NCBI taxonomy): Eukaryota > Viridiplantae > Streptophyta > Magnoliopsida > Asterales > Asteraceae > Tanacetum > Tanacetum coccineum. The sequence goes on from BQNB010031320.1 coordinate 41,925, forward strand.
GGTACCTCTTCCGTACTGGAAAGGCCAGAGACGATGATGATGGTGTCTCCTAAGAGGATCTATACCTCTTACGAAAAGCTGAATTTGACAAATCTATCGCCTCTGTCACTCTAGTTGAATGACTAGGGGATATGACGGGCTGAGCATGCATTGTCATACGCGCAGTCCTACGGTGAAATAAAGCACGGGTAGGTGTAGGAGTAGGTGAAACATGGGTGAGTGGATGATCGGGTGATAGTGGTGCGGTGGAATCCAAAGAAGCTGATGAATGGGATGAATTAGTCCTAGTACCTGACGGCTCAACAACCACAAACTCCTCGCCCATAAGGGGTATCCTAGAACCTAACGACTATAACTCATCTGCCTCAGAGGGTGCCTCCTCTGGCTCTGACTTAGTATCAACTAATCGGGCCTGCCTAACCGCTACATAGGGGTCATCAGGTAAAGGAACGGGCACTCGGCAGCTTTGAGCTCCGTCAGCCTGGGTGGAAATCTCTAGGTCAACAAATACTGGGGTAGACATCCTGTGATAACATGATAAAAGGGTATAAATATCTCATAAAATATTATTATCCAAATTAACAGCATCATTATGCTTACATATACAAATCATCATAGCATTCGAAATTAAACGTTCGTAACCGTGTATATATATATATATATATATATATATATATATATATAGTGAGAGAGAGAGAGAGAGTTTAGGTAAAATAAAAAGGAAATTATAATAAAAAGGGTAGGAAGCCATAAGGTGCTGCCACGTGTCCCACTTAGCCCGTCATTAGTTTTAATGCCTAGAGGGGTATCTTCGTTATTTTACATAATACACTATATAACCTATTTTTCCTTCTCAATATTCTCTTTTTTCTTCCTCGTTCTCGATACCGTTCCTCATCCCGCCATAAAATCTTCCTCCCTCCCTACTATTAACCACTGCCTTCCCTACTTTTCACCTCCATCTTCGCCACCGTTCACCACCTTATATACCACCGTTAACCACCGTATAACGTTCAATAGTAAGATCCATTTTTTAACTTCTTTTGATTCGTAGTTATATATTTTAAGTTAATATGTTTTTATTGATTGTTAGTGTATTTAGTTGTTTAAACAATTTGTCCATTTTGTTGTTTTCCTCATTGCTGTTTGTAGTTGCTTTTGATAAATTGATTCTTGATGAGAGAGTTGATTTTTTATTTGTTGAATCACTTTTTAGGAGTTAGATTAAGAGTATATCAAGTTTTTCACTAGATGTGAAATGAATTTGAGAAAAAAAACTAGATAAAATATGTGTATATAAACCTGCACACCTGTTGTTTGATAAAATATTTACATGATATTTTATAACTGTGATGCACTACTTCGTACTGTGATGCACCATTGATCATACACCTTGTGATGGACTTGTTGCTAAAAGTGTAATGCACTGATATAAGGTTGATCAAGCTGTTTTTAAATATTAATGCATTAAAGCAATCAATCATCATTTCTTCGATCACATATGGCAGAACCACTCGCCGAACTGGTCGGAACTCTTTTCGACGACAAGGCACGAACCACCGCTACACTCCGGTCACACAAATTAGGGCTTGAAACACTCTACGAAATTCTAAAAGAAAGCGTTGAAATTGATCATGATAAATTAGGGCTAACAAATACTCATATTTAATTTGTTGTTTATGTTGCTTATGATATTGTTTCGTTAACTCGATCCGTTAATGGTACAGATATAGTATGTTAAATAAACAATTAAGTCATATCCATGTGATGAGCCTAAAATAAACAATTTACAATCTATCTTTTGGAGATGTTAAGGCTATTTGAGAGTGGTTGATATAGTATGTAAAATTTGTTTAAGTTAACTACTAGTAATAAACACAACTTTTATTATCCTTATACAAAATAATGTGCATAGTGCAAATCTTGGTTATTATCACATGCATCCAATTACTGAGAATATACAAATATATATCCGCAGAGGCTTGTAAAAACTTGAATGACCAGATCCCACACAGCCACATACATAGCATGTAAGATTGCATAAAGGGTTTCCAAGAACAAATGCACATGCCTTGTTAGAAAATAGGGTGTGTGATGATCCTGGATATCTTTCTTGAATCGTGTTGAGTTCACATTCCGTATAAAGTATTTCGACCCTATTGGTGCATGGGTTGCACGAAATCTCTATCGGGATAATTCAAGAAGAATAACAATTTGTGTCTAGGCACAAGATCACAAATAAAAAATAAGAGAGGAATTGTATGTGTATTTTTTTTATGTTTTAATGAGGCTAATGGATCTGTTTATAAAACAGATTGTAAAGACAGTTTTATGCAGTTAATAGTTGGTTGAAAACCAACTTTTACAACTGTTTTTCCAACAGTCACGGTTGGGGAAATAAGAGGGAAAAACAACGGAATAACTTTCTTGGAGCACCAAATATACCGTTTGGGTCGGGGCGCTGCCCCGAACCCCGCTGGGGTCGTTGCCCCCAGACCCCAGCAAAGGGGCGCAGCCCCCTTGACCCTTACATTTTTGTCATGGTCGAAAACATATTAGCTTAAAGAGTGTGCACTCCACACTTTCCTAACTCGTATCCGAGCCGAATATGAAATCTCATTAGTCTCAAGTAAATCGTCATTACCTAAATGGTCATCGATGACACTAAAATCACCAACATGATCGTGTAATATGATATAGAAAATAAGGGACACACAAATAATGAGATTGTGTATGCACAAGTTCCCAATAAAAGCATGATATACCTTTATGCCAAGCATAACCACGATTGTGGGGAACCATGTATGTCCATCAATTCGACCTCACTCATTACATTACTCAACTCAAGGTCCTAATCTGTAAGGACCTTCGCCCATTTAATGGCCCTCCATATAGAGAGCTGTAGCAGCATTCTGGATAACCATAAATTGCATATCCTTGAAGGTTTCCAGTGTCTCTTCCTTAGATTGATGAACCAATTGTTTATTTGTTTCTGGTCCAAACCAGAAACAAACAAGTATAGATTCAGTCACGTTTGAAATTGTAGCATATGCATACATATTCTTGTACAAATTGGCTACTTCTCATGGATTTTGGCTGTTTCACATTAAATTTTTATCATGTCATAATGCAACCTAATTGAAGAGTTAACAAGTGTATCTACAATTATTGATATTAAGAACTTAATTGAAGAGTTATTGCTTTTTTTCAGTTTTACCTTTTAATTGGAAATGATTTTGTTTATGATTTTATATATGAGTTTTATTAGTTTGTTTATGTTCTATTGGCTTTAGTAGTCTTTTCGTTGTTGTGATGTAGTAGATATAAAACTATGATGGAGTAAGTATCCAACTTGTCAAACTGTTACTACTTATGTATCAGATTGCTTACAGTGTATTTGGTACAATTTAGTGTACTTTTGAATTTGGATTACTAATTGTAAAAGTATAATGGATTAGATATAAGAGTATAATGCAAGAGATATAGTAGGTAGCAGTTTATTAGGTATAATTATGTTTTTCATTATGATCCAGTAGATATGATCTATATTTGCTTTTGATGATGTAGTGTAGGCGTTATATTTAGTTGTAGATTTACTCATATGGCTGGGGCTGCACCGACGAACCGACGAAACACAACGAAGCTTGTTCATGTTTTACATTTAAAAAATATAATAAATTAAAAAAAATTTATCCGACAAATAAACAACACGAACGCTTTAAACGTCAAATTTTCTTTTCATGTGTTCTTAATTAAAAAATGAGTTATTCATGTTCGTTTATGTTTTTCATTAGAAACCAACGTACCTTAAAACTAACAAAAACGATCGAACATAATAACGAAGAAAAAAAAACATAAAAATAATATCAAATTATGCCATAATATTATGTGTTGTAATGTTGTTTTATTTTACAAACTAATTAAAAAGTACCCCATAAAAAATATGATATACGAACAAAAACATAAATGAACATAAATGAACGTTAATAAACGCCTAATCGGACGTTCAAGAACATAAACGAACGAACGTGACTTGTGTTCATGTTCGTTTATTTAACTAATCGAACATAAAATAATGTTCATGTTCGTTTATTTAATAAATAAACGAACATGAACGAACTTTTTACCGAACGGTTCATGAAATGTTCATTGAACGTTCAGTTCGTTTACAGCCCTACATATGGCTGTTATATTTAGCAGCAGATTAGAGTATTAGTTAAAGTGTATGTAGACTTACTAGGGAATAATTTAACTAAGGATAGAGCGAGTGGAATAGGTAAGAAGTGGTAAACTCTTTTTTTGGCTAATGGTTATAATAGGTTGAAGATAGAGCAAGTGGAGTAGGTAAGAATATTTTAACTCAAAATTACTCTAAAACGTTGAATAGTTAAAAGAAGAGACTCCATAATTTCAAAGCTTATAGCCCCTTCAGTTTTAATATGTATGTCTGCAGTAGATATATTATTATGATGCACTAGTAGAAAGTTTTTTGATTTTTTGTTTGTAAATCACAACAATGATTTTATAGTTGTGATGCAGTAGATATAATATTATGATGCACTAGAGCTCTTAAGTCGTTTCAAGCGGTTCTATGTTAGATACGAGGGTAAAAAGCTAATTCTGATTTTCATCTCAAATAAGCACCTACAACTCCCAGTTTGCTTACTGTAATTTTGCCTCAAAATAAGCATAGGCAATTTGGATTATCCAGAAATTTAAAACTGCTTAGAAAATTAAGCAATCCCAAACACCATCTTAGAAAGTTTTATTTAGCCGTGTTTTCTCTTTATAAATTTTGGTAGCTTGTAATCTTTTAGTTGTGATTACATACAGGTGAACTGGCTATAAATTGTTGTATTGACTAAATAAAATGGTTGTCGCGTCAACAAATGAGCTGGTAAGAGGGTTACTCCCTCAGATATGACTTAAGTTTATTTGTGTTATCTTTTTCTCTAATAGCTTTAACATGGTAAACAAATGGAAAAGAATTACAATTGATTTCATGGTATATTATTTCTTTCAAGTAGTTGCAAATGAACCTATAATGAGTCCTGGTCTAACGTTAATGGACCTCAAGTGCAATAAAATGGGGAAATAAACATAGATGTGTGTAAAAATTTTGTGGTGCTTTCAATGACATCAATAACCACGTAACTTGGCAGCCAATAAATTTTTGGTTTGTATATCTGTATTAGGCTATCGTGCACCCAAGACTAATAGAAAGGAAGTAAATGCAATAACAGATCCACCAGCTTCAAACAAAATGACCTCGAGAACTTTCAAAAATCAATATTATATGGATGGAAACAGAAAGAGTTTGCTAACTCTGATTTATTATAATCATTATAAAATACTTGATTATTGGTGTTGGTACGGGGTTTTCCCGGCTCTCCTTCCATCTGTGCACCGTGTCCTCGTATTCTCTGAGCCTGAACAAATATGTCAACCAGTACTGGACCAATTTCCAAATTCTCAGATAATTTTACAATACATTTTGATACTTCAGCCAAGCAACAACAACGGAGATCAATATCATCAACTGTATGCAACTCAAATTAATTCCTACGCCAAATTTTTTATAAGCGCCCAATAAGTTTACAATACATTATGCAATTCAGAATCCTAAGCAATATTATTCATTTTTCATTCCATTTACACTACTTTTATGTCGATATTGTTTCTTAAATTAGGTTAGGAGAAGTATGTTTTATGTGCCGAACAGTGTATGTGTGTGTTTGAATGCTTGATGTAGTTGTTGTATTGAAGTGATGCAATAGGTTCATGTTAATTGCAGTAGGTTCATCTCCGCCTAGAATACATTGATCCCATTATTTAATCACCTGTTTGAATTTACTTGTTAACACTTTGAAAACACAGTTCCAAAAATCTAGTACTTATGGAGTGTTTGGGATTGTCTGCTTATAAGCAACTTTGGTCAGTCACAAGTAATCAAATAAGTTAAATCCAGTAGCGGTATATAAGCAATCCCTTGAAACATTAAAACTAATAATAAGCAACCTGAAAATAGATTATGTTGTCTTATCGATGAAGCTGCAACATAGCCAACTAAAGTTTGAAGTTACCTTCCAAGCCATTACGAGAAAGTGGGAGGCTTGCTCACATTTTTGCTGATACAAACCTATTTCCCCTATACAATCTTACCCCACATAATGTGCTTGTCGCGCAGCAATGATTTGTCAACAAGATGATATGATATTTAAAACATAATCAAGGGTCAGATAGGGTTTATCAACGGTAATCCTACTCCATCACACAAGGGAAACTAATGAGAAGAATAGCTTCCGACGATGAAGGGTACAACAAATGGAATAGTGAAAATAAGAGAGAGGATAATATGTTGTGAATTCATTGATCTTATTTCATTCATTACAAGTATATATAGATCAGATTTGTCCACACTCAACAACCCGTGTGACTATGTTGTAACTTACTTTTAAGTCCCTATACTTCTGTTATTACTAAAAAAGGACAAAACATTAATAAGTAAATAAGACCATAACAATACCCTCCCCTTAAGATGATCCTTGTCCCCAAGGATCAAAATTTGGGTATAGTGTATCAATTGAAGCAGCAGACTCCCAGGTGGCTTCTTCTTCTGTTTCATCTTTACATTGAACCAACCATTCCACATGTGCTGCATTGTTTTTCTTGACAGTTCTGATCTCCAAGACTTTAGCTGGAACTTTAGAAGTGTGGTCTCTTTGATAAGTACTAGGGAGTGTTAAAGAAGCTGGAAGTGTACCATGATGAGGTTTAAGCAATGACACGTGATAGGTAGGGTGAATAGCAGAATTTGGAGGGAGTTGCAAGGTATATGCCACTTGTCCTATTTTTGCAATAATAGGAAAAGGTCCACAGTATTTAGCAGCTATTTTCTGGTTGCTTATGAACTCCACTGATGATTGTTTGTATGGTTGCAATTTAAGATAAACCCACTCTCCCACCTGATAACTCCTTTTCACTCTTACGTCTGTCTGCAAATTACTTCATCCTGTTTTGAGATCTACTATAGGTTTTCTTCAATGTTGTATTGTTTCTTCTTAGCCTGCAAGCTTTATTAGGTGCCTCAACTTTGCTTTCTCCAGGAAGGTATGGTAAATGTAATGGTGGCTTTTGTCCATATACAGTATCAAAGGGGGTGTGTTTGGTTGCAGTGTGAAAAGATGTGTTATACCAGTATTCTGCTAGTGGAAGCCAATTGACCCAATCATTGGGTTTTGTAAAGCACATACATTTAAGGTATCCTTCCAAACACCTATTAAGGACTTCTGATTGACCATCTGATTGGGGGTGATAAGTTGTGGAAAGATTTTGATCAATTCCATTAAGAGCCAACAACTCCGTCTAAAATTGACTCAAGAAAATCTTGTCTCTATCAGACACAATGGAAGTAGGAAAACCATGTAGTTTGACTATAGTATCCAAGAATTTGTGGGCTACAGTTAGGGCAGAAAAAGGGCGCTTTAATGCAATAAAGTGAGAGTACTTACTCAGCCTGTCAATGACAACCAAAATGACACTTTTTCCCTTGGAGATTGGAAATCCTTCTATAAAGTCCATTGCAATGTCTTCCCATATTCCTTTAGGAATGGGAAGAGGTTGCAATAAACCAGGTGAAGCAGCTAAGTCTGCTTTACATTTTTGGCATACTTCACACTCTTTTATGTATGTATGAACATCAGTTCTGAGTTTAGGCCGATAAAACAAACTTTGAATTCTTTTGAGGGTAGTTGAAATACCTGAATGACCCCCTTGAGGTGAGTTATGCATCCAATGCAACAATTTTTGCTTTAGAGTAGTATCATTGCCAATGACCAGTTTGTTGTTTCTTCTTAATTCTTTACCTGTCCATTGATATCTTGAGTGAGAAGAAGGATTTAACTGCAACTCAGAAATCAATTTATGCAAGACGGGATCAGAATTCCAAGTTGCTTTAATGCTATCCAAAAGTTGAGAATCAACACTTGTGAGTAACAATGACAATAGTTCTCCACTATGAACTCTTGATAAAGCATCTGCTACTTTGTTTTCTACCCCTTTCTTGTATTGAATTTCATAATCAAACCCGAGTAGCTTGGAGACCCATTTTTGTTGAAAATGGGTGGTTAGTTTATGCTCCAAAAGGTATTTGAGACTTTCTTGATCTGTTTTGATGATGAAATGTTTATCTAGTAAGTAGTTATTCCACTTCTGAACTGCATGAATGACTACAAGTAGTACCCGTTCATAAGTTGACAACATTAGATTCTTTGGAGATAAGGTTTTTCTGATAAATGCTATGGGGTGGCCATGTTGCATTAAAACAACTCCTATTCCTTGACTCGAGGCATCTGTTTCTATGATGAAAGTGGAACTGAAGTCAGGTAGAGCTAAAATAGGGGGTGTTATCATTGCTTGCTTGAGATGTTGAAAAGCCTTCTCTGCCTCAGAATTCCACTTGAAGGAATCCTTTTTGAGTAATTGAGTCAAGGGTTTAGCAATTCCTCCATAATCTTTTATAAATCTCCTTTAGTACCCCGTGAGTCCCAAGAAACACTTAAGTTGCTTTAAAGTAACTGGACTAGGCCATTCAATAATTGCTTTGATTTTCATAGGGTCAGTTGCCACTCCTGAATCAAAAATTATATGTCCAAGATATTCTATCTATGTGACTCCAAAAGCACATTTACTAAATTTAGCAAAAAGCGAGTAAGTGCTTAAAGTTTGAAAGACCAAGCTGAGATGATGTAGGTGAGCAGACCAAGTGGGACTATACACCAAGATGTCATCAAAAAATACTAGAACAAATTTTCTTAAGTATGGCTCAAAAATGGTATTCATCAAATTCTGGAATGTGAATGGGGCATTAGTAAGCCCAAAGGGCATCACCAAAAATTCATAATGCCTACAATGGGTTCTAAAAGCTGTTTTGTGAGTATCTTCTAGTAGCATTCTTATATGGTAATAACCAGATTTCAAATCAATTTTTAAAAAAAATTTGTCCCATAAAGCTCTTCTAACAATTCCTCAACCAAAGGTATTGGAAATCTATTTGGAATTGTGGACTTATTAAGTGATCTATAGTCGATACACATTCTCCACCCCCCCCCCCATCTTTTTTCTTAACTAACAAAACTGGTGATGCAAAAGCACTATTACTATGCTTAATGATACCCTATTCAAGCAACTCTTTTGTTATTTTTTATATCACATCTTTTTGTAAAATGGGGTACCTGTAAGGCCTGAGGTTGACAGGATTTGATCCTTCTTTCAAAGTTATTTTGTGATCATACCCTAGTTTGAATGGTGGTAGATTTACATGATCTTGAAAAATTTGCTCATTCTTTTATATCAACCGTTGTATGTCTTTGCTAACAGGTGCATCTGCTACAAGTTTCACTTGCAAATCATTAGAGTATTCTTCTCCTTATACAGCTAATACTTGCAGCATACATATCTCTCCACCCCGTTGTATAGTTTGTCTCATCTTTTGTTCACTTACGGTCTGGATGGGTTTATCATCTGATCCTCTTAATACCGCCTTTCTCCCTTTGTAATCGAATTCAATGCACCTATTATCAAAGTCAAAAGTGACTTTCCCAATGTGACAAACCAATGAATACCTAAGACCATATCACTACCTCCCAAATGCATAACCATTAAATCAATTGAAAATTCAATACTATGCATTTTCCACCTGAAGTCCTGAACCATAGTGTCACATTGTATTTTGTTACCATTTGCCACTCTCACAACCATTGGATTCCTCTTAACCATTTTGCATCCCAAATTTACAGCCAAGGCGTAATCAATGAAGTTATGTGAGCTCCCCGTATCCATTAACATCTGCACTTTTCTAGTCCCCACATGACCTACAATTCTAATGGTTTTGTAATCTGTCACACCAGAGATAACATTAACAGAAATTTATGCAAACTTGGTCACTTCATTTGGGTATTCTACTATAGCATCATGTTCTTCAGACATTGGTTCCTCTTTACAATCCTCTTCCTCCACTTCTAAATGAAACAATTGAGGTTTCTTTCCCTTACATATGTGCCCAAAGCTGTATTTTTCATCACAGAAGAAACAAAGACCCTTAGATCTCCTATAAGCCATTTATGCTGAAGTAAGAGTTCTTTGAGTATAATTTGGTTTGGTATAAGGAGTGTTTGGTTTATTGTTGTATGGTGGTTATTTTGGTGTTAAGCTTGATTTAATGTTGGTGTTGGAATTGGTGTAAGTTTTTGAAGTAGTGAGGAGTGATGGCTTAGTCTGTTGTTTGGATTGTTGTTTTTGCAAGGTACACTCATGAAGTTTTGCTAACGAAAATGCTTCTTGTATAGTACTAGGCTTAAACATCCTCACCATGTTACTGATTTCCTCATTCAGAATTGACAGAAAGCAACTCATAGCATATTTAGGTGGTAATTGGAGTCTGCTCAAGATACAATCGAACTGATCATGCACCTCTGTTACAGACCCAGTTTGTTTTAATTCCATTAACTCAGCCATAGGATCATCATAAGGTGCTCCAAACCTACTCGTGATGTCCTTAACATATTGCTTCCAACTAGGTGTCACTTGATTTCTATTTGTCATGTACCCTTGGTGCCATTGTAAAGATTTTCCCTCTAAATGCAACACTGCTAAAGGCAACTTAGTATTCTCCTTAACCTTATCCAAACTAAAAAATTGTTCAACCTTAAATAACCACCCTTGAATATCATCACCACAAAACCTTGGAAATTTAATTTTTGTTAAACGAGACTAATATTGATGAGTATTTCCAATAAGATCTACTAAACTACAGCCTGAATCCTCTAGCTTATCATCATCATCTGATTCATCTTCAATATTATTTAACCTAGATCTACCTGTTTTTTCATAAAATTTATTAACCGAGTAGATAACCCTAATAACATATCACTTATCTTAGCAATTAATTAAGCGTTATTCTCAATACAACTACCATAATCCCCTAAAACAACCTTAATCTTTACCTAAAATTCGTCCAGACGAGTTTGATTGTTGCTGCTCTGGTTGTTCACTGATGAATCTTCACCATCTAATACTACCCCACCGTTACCTCCGGTTCGTTTGGCTGCCATACTACGTGTGACAGCTATACTTTGAGGATCAAACAGCCCGAGGATGGACTGGCTCTTGATACCAGTGTTATGAGTTAAGACAGAATCAAGGTTGGATATGGTATCCAACAATAATCCTACACCAATCACAAAGGAAACTAATAAGAAGAATAGTTTTTGATGATGAAGGGTACATCCGATAGAACAATGAAAATAAGAGATAAAAGAGAGGATAATATTTTGTGAATTGATTGATCTCATTTCGTTCATTAAAAGTATATATAGATCAGATCTGTCCTCACTTAATAAACCGTGTGACTATGTCGTAACTTACTTTTAAGTCCTTATACTTCTATTATTACTAAAAAAAGGACAAAACATTAATAAGTAAATAAGACCATAACACACGGGAGTATAAGCCCAAAAGATAGATTCAAAATTTTCCCATTTCTTGCTTGTAGCCACCACCTAATATCTTATGATAATACAAATTGATAAATTTTAGTCTTGAGCAAATCAAAACCAAATAAACTACACAACACAATTAGACTTATCGAAATGACCCACCATTTCGGTGAAGATGGAGACGGTACCACCATATCTGATGTGGTGGTTGCGGATGGTACATATGACGGCTCTTGGTTTAGATCAATATCATGACAGGAATATTTTCCCTCAATCGTCATGGTTTAGACTTTAGACTCATATTGTTACGAGAATTTTTTGTTGACTGAATTTTAAATGGATTTTGCTGGTGGCGGTGACCATATAAGTGGTGGTGGTGGTTTGATAAAAAAAGATAAATTACAGTTCGTCCCTGTACTCAACCCCATTTACCCGTTCGGTCCCTCGTTTTGAAAATCAATGGAAATGGTCACGGAAGTGTTCATTTTGGTGTGTGTTTCGTCCCAAAGGATGAACGGTCATTAAGTCTCTTCGTTAGTGATGAGTATTATGGTAATTTCACATAATAACTGTGTTGCACCGTTGGTCCCTTATACATGGCATTTTTTTGTTACACCTGTACACTTCTCATCATATCACAAATATTTTTTTACTATTCACTTC